>JANHFX010006264.1:0-23206 GCA_027560015.1 Chloroceryle amazona | reverse complement strand
GAAGAGAAGAGAAGAGAAGAGAAGAGAAGAGAAGAGAAGAGAAGAGAAGAGAAGAGAAGAGAAGAGAAGAGAAGACTAGGTCAGTTAAAAGGTACCTACAACGATCATCTAGTCCAGCTGCCTGACCAATTCAAGGCTGACCAAAAGTTAAAACATTAAGGCATTAAAGGCATTGTCCAAATGCCTCTTAAATGCTGACACATAGCCTAACCTCACCAGGTGCAGATTAAAACCATTCTCATGTTTCCTATCACTGGCTACCAGAGAGAAGAGTTCATCATCTTCACTTCCCCAGCTCAGGGAGCTGTAGAGAGCAATGAAGTCACCCCTCAGCCTCCTTTTCTCCAAACCAGACAAACTCAACGTCATCTCAAGTGTGTGAACTTCAGAAAATGTTCAGACATTCGAAGTTTGGAACTTTTTTGGCTTCTGTAACAACTAGAAGTGTTTGCCAACAAGGAGTCTTTAGGGGTGGACACACAGTTAAGTCCTGATCTCATTGGGAGCCATCCAAGACAGAGGATGTGTTAGCAATCCAGAGGTGATGGTCACACAGACAATGATGGAGGCAGAATTGCCTATCATTATGACTTCCTAAGAAGTTTTGCAAGAATTAATAGTTACAGATAAAGAATTGCAAAATTCTGTCTTCTAGGGAGCCCGTCCATTCAACAAACACATTCTGCTTGCCAAGCCCATCAAGTAGCAAGTTTATATCCTGCTCAGCTAGTCCTGCTGAAGGGTCTTCATATTCTCTCATAGGACTGCTGAATCTTTTTAGTGTTCCTGATGAGGAACATATTCCTCACCAACCTGAACCCAGGCTATCTGTGCTCAGTCTTTTACACCACAGACTGAAAAACTGCAAGCATATTGGAAAGGTTTGTGTGCAATGACAGATGAACAATAGACTGGCTCTTCCCTAATGAGTTAATGAGTTGCGTCCCTGTAATGAATACATATGCTTAGCACCAGCAGTTAAGACAGAGATATTTTCATGTAGTAAATGGGGTGAAACATAATCACATAGTAGTTGGTACTCTATGACAAACAACATGAGATGAATAAAGTTCTGCAGCTGAGTTGCAGATTGAAGAAGTATGTGAGCATGTGCAACCCAAGATAAACCATCTAGTTTATTATAAGCTTTAATTTTGGCACGTGTTCCTAAAAGGTCAGTGTTTGAGCTAGTTTCACACCAGAGAAGCCTGGATGCATCTCATGCTTTGGAATAATGTTTAAATGTTTGCACTGACTGCAAGTAGAAAGTTACTGACAGCTATTTTGTTGGACTCATTGGAAGATACCAGAATTCAACCATACATGTCATGTCAGAATTTGAAGTAGATCATTCTGGAAGACTAAGGCATCTGTTGTCTGTATTGATGATCTTTTATAAGTAAAAAGGCAGTGGCTAATAAAAGTGCAGGAGGTTAATGTGAATGACAGCACAGAGTGCACTACGATGCTGTTGACTTATCATCTTTTTACAGCTATTTATTGTGTATTGCCAGGACAGCTTGTTATGAATAGACAGCTCTGCAGCACTGTTTGTGTAAAATCTCGGACACTTTAACCAAAACACCAATGAGACAAATCAGATCTGTGGATGCTGTAAAGTTGAGATGTATAGCCTTTGCTAAACAGTACACATATTAAACAGAATTTGTTTATAGTTGCTATTTCTTCAATGAAACTTAGCTGGACTGGTTATCAAAATATTTCCACTTCTGTCATATCTGATGGAGGATGACTTGCTCCAATATTCAAAGCCTACCAACAGAGGGGATATTAGAAAACAATTTGACTCATTGCATATGCTTGATAGTATAGTGAGCACAGACTGGCAAGGATCTTTGAAAGTTTCCAGGTTTCTGGAAGTTTGCAATTGCTGTTAATCCAGGTATTCAACTGGGTTATCCAAATGACATCATGATGCCCAAGGCTGCTAGTCTGTGGGACTGTGTTCCTCAGAGGAATGGCAATTCTGATCAATTTTGACAAACAGGAACTAATAATTGAAATCCAGCTGTTGAAGAGCACAATTCATCATCAGGAGGTCAAACTTATTTAGCATTTTCTAAGCTTACTGCTTGCAATGTTAGGTATTTCAAGAGATTTTTTGTAATACTCTTCTGAATTGGAGCATGTGTAAATGTCTACTGACACTTTGTGGATGTGCTTAATCCATATTTGGGAAGTCTTGGATAGAACAGGTTAATAGACCTTTTGATTTAAAACCTATAAACCAGCCAAATCTTTTTCTGTTATTACTAGTTTTGCAGGCACATAGTGAGAAGGTAACTCTAATGCAATCACTAACAATTTTTTTTGATCAAAGGTAAGAAATAGCTGTTGCCCAAAATGCATTATTTCTGAGTAATGTGATTTCAGAAGTACCGTTTAAATATTTAATGCATAAAAATAAATAACAAACAACAATGTCAAAGCACAGAATGTATGTCTTCATATAAAGGTTTACAAAAACCTTGAACTGCTAGAGTAAACAGAATGTAAGTTGCTTTTCTGAGCCAATAGCAAAAGGAAATTTAAAAGCAGCAAAAAATAAATTATACATGACTGACAGAATATGATAAAACCCAAGGTCACCTGAAGTTCCTATGGTGTGCCTATTAGATGCTCATGGGGATCACAACAAAGCCCAACAACACTGAATGTTTTCAATCATAAACGCAAAGTATGAAATATCTACTGGGAACAACATGCAGATGAGGAATGGTGAAACTTGATGTGGACAATGAAATCATACAGACGAATGAAAAGATGAGGTATGAACAACAACAGTAATTAAGAAAGCATCTGGAAAGGTGGTGGCTTTTCCATCATTTGATGTCCTCGGCTAAAGATTTCATTTCTCTTCAAATGCAGACTTTGATGTCTTTTGGGGAAATATGCTATAGCTAAGAAAGTCATGCTTTACTGAAATATTAGTTCGCTTGCTCAAGATTAAGATAGGTAGATAAAATTAAAGGAAACACCCTGAGGTTTATAGGATATTAATTCTCTTTTTCACTTTAACTTTATGGAACGTTGTCAGAATAAGTTTAAAACTCTTAATTTAATGTGCTAGCCATAGTTCCATTTTTTTCAATTTTTTTTTTCTACAAGGAGCATAAAACATCAAGCCTGGCACCTTCTAACTCAGATTTTCAAGTGGTATTTGGCCACTTCAGCCCTACATACCTTAACAGCAAAATCTAGACGGGGGAGAAAATGGCCTTCTGAGTTCCTTCTGAGTTCTGGGTGCGTACCATGGTGCCACCATGGAGGTGACCCTGATGTGTGATTCATAATTTTCCTCCTCAAGTCCTTTTCTCCACAGAAAGGAAACCTTGAGGTGGTGAGCAATGGGAGAGGAAGCGTGCTTCACTGGTCCGCACTCTATTCAACCAGGGGAGCAGAGTGTTGTGTGTACCACAACCCTCACTGTTACAGAAATCTAAAGAGTGACTACAGTTGACAAAGTACTCACAAACTTCACTTACTTCCCTGTGTACATAACTATATCTCATGCTTACTCTTTTTCTGAGTAACAATGAGAAAACAAGCTTTTCCACTGCTACCACTTAAAATATTTTTTTGTTGTTGCTTTATTCTAAGCTGTAACATAAGTTTGGAGAACACAGTTCATCCACCTCAAGTCTTTGTTGGAAATCGTCTTGCACTTTGCCACATCAAAGGACTTTCATTGATTAACTTGCAAGATTGCAAGTAGAATTGCATAGCAGTAGACAGCGATGGATGTTCCCTATGATTGAAGAGCTGAAGATAACTTGGCATGGTTTTGACTATTGGAGAGATGAACTATCCAATTCATGCAATCTGATTTGACTTAAGCATGAATAAAATATAGTTTAAAACCTAATAATTTGTATATAATGATAGTCAAAAGAGTAGGGACATGTATTGTACACATTGTCATATAAATTTGTAAATGGTATGACACTGTGGTCTAGATACTTCTTTCCAAGGACAATGACTTTTATTGAGTAACTCCTTCACCAGTGGCTTTCCAGTTTGGAAGCACACAAAAGTTTTCCTATATTCATGTCAAGTTTTATTTCAGGCTCACTCTAAAACATCACTTTTCCTGGCTTATCTCTTCCATACTGATCCACACTGTAAAACTGTACAAAACACCCTGCCAGGATGGTTTCCATCGAGGCAATGCTAAACCTGGTGACAGCCTCTGTGTACCAAAGAGCAGGGTAAGGACACTCTCATCAGAAGACGATTACAACTTTAAGTCTATGTTCTCCAAGGGTAATTGATTCCTATTGCCATTTTGGACAATCTTCATGATCCAGTGATGTAATTTAAATTCTCAAGATGTGCTTGTCCTTGGTTATCTGATGAAAATAAGTGTGGGGTTTTTCTGGGATTTTGACACAAACAGAAGAAAACAAGATACTCAAATCACATTTTAATTGGAAAATTGATGGTTATCTGTCAGAGCCCTTGAAAAAGCCCTTTCTAAAGGGCAACTGCTGTTGTCATATTAGATTTTTTTTTTCCTGTAAAGAGAACAGATTGCTTTCTTCTTTATAGGAAATTACTGTACTGATGTACTCAGATCACCACTTAATGTTGGTATAACCTAGTCAGCTGCACTGTAATATCTAAATTTTTGTTTCTGCTTAAATTCATTGAGTGACTAGACTGCTGTATCTGCCCACCTTATGTCTACTTACTATATTATAAAGGCTGCCCCTTTCATTTTCCTATGTGTTTTTCTGGAGTTGGTCAATTTTTCTGATGAATTTGTGGTTAATATTCTAAGAGTGCACTCTGTATTAGCTGAACTATTAAGCAGAATGGCTTTGCATTGCTCCCATGAGCAGCTGACATTTTCAATCAAAAATATAGAATCATAGAATGGTTTGGGTTGGAACGAGCCTTAAAGATCATTTAGTTCCAACCCCCCTGCCATGGGCAGGGACAGCTCCCACTAGATCAGGTTATTCAAAGCCCCATGCAATCTGATCTTGACCACATCCAGTGTTGGGATATCTACAACCTCCCCTGGCAACCTGTTCCAGTGTCTCACCACCCTCATAGTGAAACACTTCTTCCTAATTTCTAATCTGAATCTACCCTCTTCAAGTTTAAAGCCATTGCCCCTCGTCCTATCACTAAAAGCCCTACCTTTCTTGTAAGGCCCCCTTCACATACTGGAAGACCAGAGCCTTGTCTTCTCCAGGCTGAAAAACCCCAACTTTCTCAGCCTGTCCTCATAGAAGAGGTGTTCCAGCCTTCTGCTGGTTTTTGTGGTCCTCCTCTAGACTTGCTCCAACAGGTCCAAGTCCTTCCTGCTTTAGGGGCTCCAGAGCTGGATGCAGTACTCTAGGTGGGGTCTCACAAAAGCAGAGTGGCAGAATCACCTCCTTCAACCTGCTGGCCACACTCCTCTTGATGCAGCCCAGGATACAGTCAGCTTCTGGGCTACATGTGCACATTGATGACTTCTGCACATCTGCACTGATATACTTCTGCACATTCAAACACTGTTTCACCGAGTGCTAATGGCTGATAGTATTGATGTGCAAAGGTGTTTTACTAAGAGAGTGTTCCTATTTCAAGCACTAGAGTTAAAGCAGAAATGTACAGCAAAAAATTAGAAGCCCCTCATGCTGGAACTGGGCTCTAGATGATTACAATGGTTCCTCCTTGAAATTAAGGCAAAATTGTAAAAAGCCCTCATGTTTCATATCTGGTTTATTTACACATTTATACATTTATAAATATTTATACAACCCCGAGATACCAAACTGGAAATTTGGTATCATACTTTTTATGAAAATATCATAACTTTTTTTTCAAAAGTGATAAAACAAAGCTTCATTGTTGAAATGTTTTTCTTGCACCTTTCAAAACAAAAAGTGTTTTTTTAAAAGAAAATAATTAAATAAAATAAGAAAATAAATTAATTGTTTTGAAGCTGAATTATGTAAAAATTGTCTAAGCTTTTCAGTCACACTGAAGTGACAATTTCCAACAGAGAACTATTTAGCCAGAAAACTCTTGACAACCTCTGACCTTGAGACAGAGCTGCAGTGATCTGCATAGTGATGCTGGCCCCACCTGGGCAGTACCTATCCAGATACTTGTGGCTGAGGTGTGTCAGAGAGGCAATTTACCTTCACTCCTCACTGTGGCATATTTGCAGAGGCTCTGCTGAGCTTAGTATCAGCTGTGCCTTTAATGAAATATTCACTTATTTTTGTGCTTGGTCTTTCTAACTTGCTGTTCCCACAGTCCCCTAGCATATAATTGTGTTCAGGGAACTGAGACAGCCAGGTCTTTCTGAGGCTATTTTCCGTGATAAACAAAAAAAACACATGTAAAAACTGCTAATAAATGGCACATCCCTCAGGAGGTACCCCAGTATTATCCCATTTTCTGCTTATTCAAAGAGTGAGAATCTCAAGGTCAAATAAGCCCAGGCATCCCTTGAGGAAATGCTGATGCCAGACGGGCTGCTCGCTCCAAGCTGCTGGCCCAAAGGTTACACATTACAGGCTTTGACTGTCAATATTCTTATATCACTGCTTTTCCTTTCTGTTTACCATTCTCCTGCACTGCATCAGGTTTATCAGACTTTTAAAAATACTTTTCTCCTCCTATTACCTGATTTTTTCAAAATAGTATCTACTGTTTGCAAGTGAAGAAGCAGAATATATATATATACATTAAATATTCTATGCACACAAAAAAAAGATCTGTGTTGAAGGAACTATTTCAGGAGACTAAGACACTTATGTGATCTAGGTGATCCTGCTTTATCTAGGTGATCCTGCTCTGGCAGGGGGATTGGACTAGATGATCTTTCTAGGTCCCTTCCAACCGCTAACATTCTATGATTCTATGACTTGAATTGAGCCCTCATGAATTAGGAAGAGCCAGACTATCTGCAGTTTTATTTTATCCTCCTGCCATCCTTATATAACACTGAAATGCTGAAGTGAATCAAGTTATTGTCTCTCATGAGACTTACAATTTTACATTTCTCCTCCTTCTGGTTTTAACCTCTTACTGAACCGCATTTTGAATAACCTAACACAGGCAAGTACTCCATGCTGCAGTTTTCCTTCACCAAGAAAGGGCATGATGATACACTGCTACAGAAGCTGGTAAGCAAGAAAAAAAGTTACTAAGAAATCAAAACAGCATACTTTTTATGAGGAATTTGAAAAACAAACCTTTAACTGAAACCACAGTCATAAAAGAAACCTGTCATCGAGGCCACTATGTAGTACACTGACAAAAGCAAATTCAGGTTGACAATTCCATTCCAAACTTCACCTTTAATTTTTAATCTATTACACTCAGAAGGACCTGTGAATGCATTTGCACTAAGAAAAGCAGAGGAAGGGAGACAAGACTTGGGACTGAGGGGACTGGGATTTTATTTCTCTTGCATCCTCCCTTAATGTAAGGACAGCACCAGGTTGCTAAGGACTGAGGAAGGACATATGTTTGCATCCTCTGTCTGTCTGGTGGTCCTTAAAATGGAGGTAGCTGGGAGAAGAAGGGAAATAAAAGAAGGATTCCTCTAAGCACCTCAAGATTTGCACCAGATTTCTCCTATTATTGAAATAAGAAAGCGCAGAATTTTTGCAATGTTGCTGTAGGGCTCCCTTATGTGCCTGCCACTGGAGATGGACCTGAGGCTGAACAGCTCTTCTAAGGTAGAATGAAGATGAAAATTCAGACCAAGCGCTGCAGACCAGAATGGCCTCCATCCTAGTTCAAAAAAAAAATTTGGGTTTCAGAGAAAATGTTGGTAGGAGAAAGGACTGGATGAGCATCCTGCCTTTGTGAGAGAAAACTAAAATGCTTTGTGTCGTGCTGTAGAACTGAAACGCCACTGTTAAATGTGTATCAGCTGTGTGACAGGTTGTACTCCTGAGGCTAATACAAACACTTTGCATGTGAAACTACAGATGGAACTGTGAATTAGAAAATCCCTCACTGGACTATCATCTTTGAACAAATATTCACATTTCTGTAGAGTTCAGCGCAGTTGCAATTATATATTTTTTTTTTATTCTCCCTCTATTCAAACAGCATATAATCTACTCATGGGATCAGAGCATGCTACAAAGCATGGTTTTCATTCAGTGACCAGTTTACTCAGAGAATTTCGGATACAAAGTTTGGATAGCTGATTTTACTAATTCCCTGAGCAAATGTTGCATATTGCAAATGTCTATGTTTGTGTCGGAGGTGTTTACAGCTCTGTACATGGAGAGAACAGGCACCAACATGGAAGTGACAACTGCTTTCAAGAATCAGAAAGATTATTCCCTGCTCATCTTGAAAATCCACAGCAAGATCTACTCAAGTTCTGTTCTGAAAACTAAGATTGTGGAAGATTTAAGGAAACAGAACATTAAGTAAAGGTCATTATGATTTCCTAAAGCAATTTTTGAGATATTTAAATTAGAGTTGTTAAAGCAGATGACTTAGAATACAGAGTTTTATCATTTCTGCTAATTTTGCATTAAAATCATCTGTTTCTATCATCAAATATTGTTTAATTAATGTTCACAGCAGCCTTGAGAGTAAATAGATGATATAATAAAATAGTAGGATATAACAAAACAATAGATTTAAAAACCTTTATTTCATAATGTGACTATTTGCTCAGATACTAATCTTCATAAAATAGTAATTAAGAGGTGATGTGACAGCACACCACAGACTATCCAACAAAGTGGACTGAAAAGCCAATTTTGCAGATACTAATCTCCTCAGGACTCAAGCAAACAATTAAATACTGTCTTTCACAAAGGACACATGGATGGAAGGTTGACCATGCAGCTGGGTGACTGTCACCAGTGTGACCTTAGTACAAATCAGAGACATTCCAGAGAGGAGACACTCCATGCACAGTTCCCACATCTAAAACTGGTTTTAAAACTAGAAGGAATTGTTTATTTGTATATAAGTCTTGCAAGGTTTAATTCTTTCTTTAATCAAATGGATTTTCTAGAAAATATTAGTTCTGAGCAGAGTCCATAAGGGGATTTATATACAGCTGAACTATAGGCAATTCATAAGAAAACCTACAACACACACAGATTAAGGACAGTGACTTCCGCATCATCTATGGATATTTATTGTCTCTTTATCTTTTTCCTCAGTGCCTTAGGGTAAAAATCAGGTTTAGATCATTTCCTCATGTCAAAAGTGCCAGAAAAGATCCTCTAGCTATATGTCTCAGACTGAGTGCATTTAATAAAATGCCATATTTTTTAGTAGCATATAGGAAAAAAAAAAAAAGCCATTCCTTAGTCCAGGCCTAGAGGCTTGGGGATTTCCTGCAGATGCTACCAATTAGAAATTACATATTCTGCTGTTGAAAAGCAGAATCAAAATAAAAATAATATAGAGTTTTTAGTTTGTACCCTCTGTGACAAAAGCCTCCCAGGTAAACTGTAATTTTATTCTCTGATTCTTCATCAATCACTTTTTCTCATTGCTGGATATCAATAGGGATACTCTGAAGTGATAGAGTACTCAGAAAAGAACAAGTTGAGAAATCTCACCTCTGATGATGATGCTTGTGCATTAGCACCATCCTGACATCCCAGCCCTTGTCCGCTTGCAGCTGATGAGGAAGACTTGGAGCAAATGGCCTCACTGTGACACCTGTCTAGTGCTCACAAGGCAGGGTCATACTGCTGTTACTCACCACCTCAACAGCAGCCTGTATGAAGACCATCAGGTCTAACAGGAAGAAGCAAAGCTTGTCTGAAATCCTGAGATATGCTTCATATGTCCACAGCGGAGCTTGTGTCCCAGGCTGCCCGTTAGTAGAGACAATAAGGCACTTTTCATCAGCATTCATCTCAGTGTGTTAAACACTTCTATTAGGCTGATTAAAATGGTGATCAAGAAGAGCCCAGATAAGAGACATGTAAAGCTCATTCTGTTGCAGAGATGCAGCACCTATAGATATGCATCCCTTGAACTTGCCCCTTTAGTCAAGAGTGCAAATCAGTCACAAAAGCCAAAGGATACACCGACCTTCAAAAGAGGCCAAAAGGACAATGGGGAGAACTACAGGTCACTTAGCATCATTGGCAAACTTCCTCCCTGGGCCTATTGTAGAGTGAGACCTCTTGTAGAGCATTTTTGAGCACAAGAGGCAGCTGGCTGTGAAGATCTGGCACAGGTTTACTGATGATAAATGCTGTCTGACCAGTCTGATTGCCTTCTGTAATAAGCTGACCAGATTTTTCAAGAAGACAGTAGTACAGAGTGGTAAAATCGAGTGGCTTGACTTTATGAAGGCTTTTGACACCACCTCCCACAACATTCTTGTATTTACTATTTGGCTTGGAAACAACCAGGTGGGTAAAAGTCTGTCAGGCTGGTTCAAGGGGAGGATCACAGGGGTCTCTGCTGGGACCTGTCTGCTTAACGTCTTTATTAGAGGCTGGAGTAGGTGACTGAGTGTGCTCTCCTTGTGCTTGCAGAAGATGCCATACTGGGGGACCCTTAAAGAAAGGGCTGCCACCCAGGGGGACTGGGTCCGGCTGGAGGAGTGAGCTGTGAAATTCAACAAGGAGAAATGGTGAGTCCTGTAGCTAAGAAGGAAAGACCCCTGCAACAACCCAGGCTGGGGATTGACTACCAGGGAGCTACTCTGTGACAAAGACCCTGGGGCTCTCACTGGGCAGTGAGCAGAACATGGGACAGCAGTGAGTCCTGGCTGCAAAGATGGCATGAAGCAACCTGGACTGCATGAACAGGGGCACAGCTGAATATGGTGAGGGTGAGGGATGTGTAAGGAAACAAGAAATGCTTCTAAAGCTGCATCATCAGTGAAAGGACGTGCTGGTGTTCTTATCAATCACTGCTGATGCATCAGGAAAAAAACATAATTTCCATCCCTCTGCCCTATTCTGCTTGCTTTCTTTGGATTGATGTTTGTATTGTGTTTCTGCTGAGAGATGTCTTCCTTTTTTTTTTCTATATGTGTATGACATTTAATTACCTCATACTAATTAATATTAGAATCTCTTTCTTGAAAAGTTGCAGAAACTTTCAAACCTGGCTGCTGCACTTGGGTCACTAATTAATTTTCAGATTGTCATTGAACTCAAGCAACAAGCAAGATTGCATCCTCTGGCTCGTCTTTTAGGCACCATCTCCCTGCTGACAACCCTTCTTCTCCAGATGGCAAAATTCACACCCAAATGCTTTTCATACTGGGGATGCATTTTGGTTATGTTACTGCATTTTTTTGCCTACAATTTTGAAAAGGTACACAGAGCTTACTAGAAGCTTTCCTGATTTCAGATCTGGCAGAATCACTGCAAAATTTCCATGCCGATTCAAGTGGCACAGCTATTCACTTGTCATACTACAAGTTGGAGAAGCTGTTTATAACTCAGCAAATTTGGTTCGTTTCTGTCTTTGATACTATTTTCCATAAGATTTCACTCCTGATTTAATGATTATTTTTTTACTTCACTTAATGTAATAGCTCATGCTTTTTGAAGTGACCTCTACTTGCTCAGAATGGGGAGAACAGTTATTTCTGAGCAACGTGTAAATCTCTGGATTATCTTCATCCTTCTTTTTTGGCTTCTATTGCTGGCATTCTCAAATGTTAGTATTTTTTCTACCACTTGTTAGAAGTCATCAATAATGTTCAAGAAATGGAAAATTGAGACTGCATACAGTAACTTGGATTTTTGATGGTGCATGTTGTAGCTAACAGCTTCCAAATAACCACTGAGAAAAAAAATTATTACAAGCTCTATCTTAACAGCCCTTATTAACCTTTACAATTTCATCTAAAAATGCTGAAGTACAGCAGTTTACTAAAAACTTCTTTCAGTTCTATCAGAAAAAAATAATCATCCCTTATCTACTTTGTACATCCATAAATAACTTTTAACTGAAAAATTTAGCTCTATAAGCATTGAACGGTGAAAAGCAGTGAGTTTCCAAGTTCTCATTGTAGCTTGGGTCTGGGAAATAGAATTACATATGATGGTTTAGAAGGAAATGGAAGGCAGCTCAGTAAGATTTTTTATGAAATAGTATCTCCATAGCAACACTTGGTCATTGGGTTTAATAGTGACTTACAACAGTTTTAGCTATTTAAACCAGCAGTTTTCTGAGCAATGTTAGTAATTATTAGTCCTTTTATCTTCCTGACGTGCCAGTCTAAGACAAATAAAGGTACTATTCTGCTTTCCTCCCGTTTTTAGATAGAATTATGAAATATTCATAGGTTACAAAAAGAAAGAAGAAAAATATTGTACTTACTCTGCAGAAGACTCCTCAATTGAAGACACCTCAAAACACCAGTTCAGGATGTATTCCTGCCTCCTGAATGGTGTCTGCTCTGAGGATAAACTGCAAAATAGACACCTGCTCCCTCTATAAGCACCAGCACTACATCCATGTTTAGCTGGATGTAAGTTGGCTTTCCTGATGAAGTCAGTTTGCTTTCCAAAGCAATTGTTATTGATATTGATGGAGTTACTCATAGTCTTGAAGTAATTGTCTGTGCTGTCACCAATGCAGCACTGTGCAAATCAAAAATGATATACTGCCTCTTAAAATACCAATGACAGTATCGTAACCTTCCATCCATTGCTCAAATTGTTTCTGAGGTGTTTTGATAAGGTATAATATGTTGTGATAGATTTTAATATGTTGCAAGCCACTTAAGCACTTTCATTTAGAATTGTTTTTCAAATAACTAATTCCCAATTTGTTGGTGTTGTTAAGACTTTTAACATGTTCAAAAAGCTGTGCAAGGTTTTATTAATTAGTTGGTCAGAAGAAAAGACATGACACTTTTTAGGTAAGTCACTGATAAATTTTTTTACCGGGGAAGCTCAGTGAAGGCTGCTGAGGCCCGAGGAAGACTGCCGTGTCATAGATAAGTGGAAGCCATATCTCAGATATGATTCCTCTGTGGAGCATGGTCATTTCAGGCTGCCCTTAGCCCACATGACCTATCTTCTGCCACATGACTTCCCCCCTCCTCTGTGCCAGCACTGGTACTGGAGCTATGATGGGTAGGCCAGTTCAGGGAACTAAGCTAGATGAAAACTGAATCCTCAACAGTCTACAGACTTGTTGAGAGGACACCTGCTCAGCATATGCTTTCTGTTTAACTTCATCTCGTGTTATCAAGTAATATCTTTTAGGGGTAGCATCTCATTGTACTTCTGTTATTCTTAATTATTATAAACACAATCTTTTGCTTGCTGAACTTCATTACTGACAAGAGGACAGTAGCATAAGCTATGTATGAATCATTAATATGCTGAAGAAGGCTTTTCTTTGAAAGCAAAGAGAAGAAAACTAGATGACCATTTATGATTCAGCTTTGTTATTTCAAAATATATAAAAGTACTGGGCCTGTTCTAAACACCTAATATAGACAACATTTGCCAAAAACTTCAGCAGATTTTTTAAACAAACATTTTTCGTTAAATAAAACCGTTTCTTGCAATTACTAAAGTTTCCTTTTAGAGATTTGTAAGCATTTTATCAGAAAGTTTATCAAAGCTTTTTCCCTGACCAACTATGTGAAACAAAATGACAAGCATATATATAAGCAGTAATGTTCTCATTTGCATTTAGATAAACATTATAAACACAGCTTAAGTAGTAGCAGTTCTCGGAATTCTTAATTGGCTTCTAGTAGTAAAAGCAACGCTCCACTTAGCTTAAACAGTTATTTTCTATGCATCATTAGATTTGCAATAGACATCCTGTACTTCTACACTCAAATCAAGGCTAGCCTTAAAAACATCAGGCAGAGTGTAGATTTTGAAGGGGATCATTATTTCAAGAATATTGAGACAAATCACAAGCTGGTTTTATTTTGCAAAGTTCTTTTCACTTTAGTAGAATTAAACTGATTTGGGCCTGCTAATGGTCTGTCCCACGGCATTTATTTATTTGGGAAAGAAAAATAAAACCAGTTAGGTTTACAATAAGTCCCCCAGGTCAGGGGAACTGCCCTAAATCACAAAGCAGAATGTCTGACTGCACCACAAAACTGAATATTAAATGTTACCCAATAGTGAGGAGACGATGAAAATATAAAGACTTTACATTGATGTTTTGACATTTTTATAGCTGTTATTATTTAAGTGTATCAAGATTTCTTAAAGGGGTGAAGTGAGCAGCAACAGAAATCAGGCAGCTTATAGCCACAGCACAGAAATCTAGAACCACCAAGCTTAGCAAGCTCAAGGCAACAGTTCATCTCATGAACATTCCTCTCTGGGCTGATGGAAATAGTCTAGAAGATTTTGACATATTTATAATTGTACAAAAGATCTGGCTTGATCATCAATTCAAATTACAGAATTAATTACAGCATATAGACTGTGTAGCCTAGCCAGGCTACCCAGAGCTCCCAACAGTAAGTGCCCTTCTTAGGCTTAGCTTCAGATCCTTTGGAAATCAGAACCCAGCACAGATCCCAGTGCTTCCACTGGCAGCCTCTGAGCCTGACAGACCTGAGCAGCAGCAAGAGGTCTGCCCATACAGCTGTCTTTGCTGACCAAGGGTAAATAAGTTGTTATTTACATCCATCAAAATTTTCAAACTGTCTGGCAATAACACTACAAATGTGTTCTCCCAGAAAAATTTAAATAATAACTACATCATAGTAATTATTTAAGGTTAAATTTATATTGCATTTAGGATCATTTTAAGGGCTGTTCAGCCCAGGCTGACCTACATGAACAATTCCTCCTATTCCATTTTCATATCCTATAGGTTGTTTCAAATTCAAGAGTAAAGTTTGTGATATCAAAGTACTGAAAGTTAGGGTTAGGGTAATTGGTCTCATTAAAATTTAAGAACATAACTTTAAATAACAAACAAAAAAAAAAGATTAAAAAAAATTAAAAAGTAATGAGAAGCCTACTATAGAGAATAAAGAAGATAAATTGGGAAAGGCTTTTCTCCAGAAAGTATTCTCAAATGTTATTTGAACTTCTCTAACATTTTTATGATCGTATCTGACATAAGATAAAGGATAAGGCTGTATGAGTCTAAAACAAAAATTACAGCAGAAGCCTAGGTTCAGTTTTAAAATTGTTTTCCCTTTTTTTTCACAGCTGAGACAATTCACAGAGGGAATGAAAGAAGAAGCTTATGAGTGAACTCTGGTTTCTCATTCTTTGCTGGAGCTTTTCTGTGCCTGGAATCAAACAAGAGAAAGTCTCATTTGCTCCCATATAACACTGCAGCTCATACATTTGGGTCCGACTCTCTCCTGGCCCATCTGTCAATCAGGTGCTGTTGTGCAAAAGACTACAGGACACCTTTAGGCACCGATTACAAAGATTCCCCTGCTTATTCCACATCGCTCTGCCTGCTCTTATTAATTCTCTCCTTTGCGACGTTCAGGTAGGAGTAAGAACCTAACCACAGGCTAACCTAGATGCTGATGATTTAAATGTAGGACAGTAAGGAATTTGCAGAAATGGTCCAGCATCAGCTGCCAACACAAGCTCTTGATCCCATGTGCTTATCAAGTTTTTTAGATGCTCCTGACTTGCCTGGCTGTAGCACTGCTCAGTGATCACCCAAACCCAGCTGCCTTTAGACGGAGGTAGGTGAGCCAGCTATCACTGCTAACAGGCAAGAAGGGGTAGACATTGCCTTTATGTGATTCTGTCCAAATTACCTCCCCATTCACAGTCAGAGCCAGGGGAGCCACATTGCTGCATACCCAGCTCAGCTCTCATCCAGTCACTGCCTGTGTTCCACCCCTGAAATAGAGGGAGAAGGTTTGAAGGTAGAGAAGTGTCTTTAGATTAGACATATAGCAGCATAAAGGGAGGGAAGCAGAGGATAATCATATTCCCTTCATTACACTTTCCCCAGATGTCAAAGACATATTTTCTAGCAGAACCAGTGCATTCCAACTGTTCTGTTTTCATTCTCTTTGTGGTAAAATTCGGTTTTGTGTCCATCACTGGAGAGGTCTTGATCCATTGCAAGGAATCTGTGGTCTGTTTCTTACTAGTTACATGTTGCTACTATATGGCTTTTGACATTAGACACAATCTTTTTAACTCTGCTTTGATTACAGCTTTGTTCATTGTCCAATGCAAGTCAATTGCCAGAAGGTCAATTACCAGATACACAATCCTCTACACAGATGACATAATGAGTGATTTGGGTCTAAGAATTATGTGTGATGAAGATGGAAGAGAAGCAAAGGCTCAGTTTATATTTATTGGAGAGAATGGTCTCATGGGAAAATAATGAAAACCTTATTGTTTACTGCCAAAAATAATAAAATCATAAGCATTTTACTTTTTATACATAATTAATGAGACTCAGTCCTCCACAGAGGGAAATTAAACTGGAAGAGATAAAAGAACATGAACAGGAGGAGGAGAGTGCTGGAAGAATGTGCTGTGATTATACAGTATTTGTGAACTGGCTTGGGATGTAATCGACATCACAGAAGAGACCTCAGCCTGCAGATGTTAAAAATATCTGGCCAAGACGTAGTAGGTTAAGTATGAAGGCATGGTAAGCAGAGGCCACATACCCTAAGCACAACTGAATTATCTTTTAGTTCATACATACACTTGCATTTAATGAAGTCAAGCCTTTGGCATACTGCCGGCTCTATAAACATTACTGGCATAGATATTCTGTAATTCTATTACAGATTTTCTAATTCAGATGGGGGAGCAGGCACACATGAAAACAGCTAGAAATTTCAACTGAATACCACCCACAGGTTAGACAGAGAGAAGCAACATGGAAAGGAGGAAGAGTCTTACAGGGAGGTCTCCACTCACAGGAGCTACCCAAGCCTATGCCCATCGCTTTAGGGTACTGGCAGTCAGTCAAGTCTGTCTTATATCAGCACAATGACTTGTGATCATCTGTCAGGTACAAGAGCATCATTTAAGTTTGAAGGAGCTGCTGTTGGATTATTAGGTTTCTCATTACTGGGATTTGATTATTCCTGTATTATTTGTGTAAGAGTAATGCAAAGAAGCTCCAGCCAAGACCAGGCTTCTATTTTATGAAGTACTGGGAGGTGGTTTCTTTCTTGAAAGGGGCTTGCAGTTTCAGCTGATGATATGCAAACAGAGGGGAAATAGAGACATCAAGAAGTGATTTTATTATGGTTGAACAGAAATACAGTCAACAGGCAGGCACTAATTATAAATTACACCTTTATATTAGCAGGTATCGAGTTAAAACATAACCACATAGCCTTTCTAGAGTAAAATATAAGCAAGGCCATTTTAGACCTATAACATAAATGAAAAGTCATATATAAAATTACAAGAAAATGTATGTTAGAGATACAGAAATGTCACATTTTGGAAGCTGGAGAAATAGAGAAAAATGTTTTACCACCAGAACTGGAAGATTCCTTAATTCTTACCTACCACCTGTGCCCTTATCCTGTACTGTTTCTAACTCAAAGTGCACATTTTGATTTCCATTAAGGAAAAAAAAGACAGACTAGAATCTTATTTTAGATCTGTGAGCCTTAGAACAATGTTTTTCACCACAAAAATGACACTATAAACTGCTCTACATAGAACCAGGTTTTAACTGCCTTTGTACTTATCTTAAGAAGACTCGTCTTCCAAAGTCTTGTTTGATGCCAGCTCAGGTGCTAGACTCGTTTATAGTCATTGGCCTGACTCACTTCTCTTAAAAATTTTTCTCTGGCTAATCAGAACTCTCAAAGTCTCTCCTGAAGCCCAGGATGGAAGCCCTGTGTACTGTAATGGACAAACATCTGACTCAAGTGTCCTGCAGTTGAAATGAGACTTCCAAGAGCTGGGGACTCATCTCAGGTATATAAAAGCTAACAGCCATCCATCCTCAGTTGAAACTTATGCTCTTGATCATTCTTTTATCGATAATGTTCTTTCAGGAACACCAAGACTAACTCTGTGTTAAGTCCTACAGGACCTGTACTACTAAGTGGTGGAGATGATGTAGGCAGCATTTCTGGTAGAAGACCATGAAATCACCTCTTCAAAGCAGGACTCTCTAGTTATTTGGCTGTGATGTGCCTACCAGATTTTCTAATTAACAGGTGTTTTTCTACCTGCCAGCCCAAAATGTCATATCAAGAGTTTTTTTCAGGAGCATTTATTTTCTGAAACAGCTGCATCTGGACTCTTCTTCTAGAGATTTGTTAGAAACTCAAACAGCATGTACAGTAAATATACCACAGATTTTCTTCTGTCACACTGGATGTAGAACTAGAGAAGACATTAAGACCTATGGGTTAAAGCAAAATAAATTCAGTAGTCTAGTTCTTGGGTTTCTGTTGTCAACTTTTCTCAAAGTACTACTCATTAAATGACACAGAAAAAAAAATAAATTAACTATATTCACTCATTTTCACATTTTTTAATTAATGAATTTTTAATAAAAGCTTCCAACAAAATAAAATAAAATAAAAAAGAAGTCTTCATCTGCTCCTTCTCCTTTTTGTTATAGGCACTGCTTTAATTTCATTACTGCTGGGCCTTAAACTGTCTCTTGCATCAGCCAAGTGTATTTGTACCACCAGTATTACTTGTTCTTGAAGCTTTTTTCTTACACTTTCTGATTACTGAGTTAATAAAGTTGGGGTATTTTCTAGTTCTTTTAAAGCTGATTGTGGATATATATAATACATATATATAATGTATGTATATGTATATTGTGTGTATGCCACATATCTACAGCAACTCTCAGATTCATCCATCAGTGGTGAACTGACTGTAGCATGAGAACAAATGAGTTAAAACACACTGTGTAGCTGAAACGTATATTTGCATTAAAACATTTACATTGTAATGCAACTGCATTTTTATGTGCTTTTAAACACCTGTGTATACAAACTCAACAACTCAATCAGTGCTGCACCCAAACTGCTGTCACGCCATAAACCTATAATTATTCTATCACTTTGTTTCAGAAGTCCCCAGACTGACTTTTATAAATAAATCAGATGTATTTTAAAACTCCTGGCACATACAATGTTTCTTCACTATTTCAGCAGCCCTTTACTCTGTGACAAATTATCGCATTCATCTGACATTCCTTTCTTGCCTCTTTGAAATGAAGGTCCTCTGAAGATAAACTTATTTTCTGATTACTTAAAGTCATTTACATGACAAATATTACACAGCTCTATGGCCAGTGTATCTGTCTTTATCCAAGCTAAATTAAACCAATGTGTTTCCTGTGCACTGAGCAGTTTGCTATTCTCTTTTTAGGCTGAAAGGTAACTAAGAGATAACAATGATTTCTGCAAGCAGGAGCTGCCTGACTGCCCCAGTTTAAATGCAAGTAAATATCCTACTGCACTTGAGGGAAAACATTCTAAATTAACAAGGCCAACCATCTAAAGATCCTAACAAGCAATTAGGCTGAAACAGTGGTATCAGAAAGATCTGTCTCTTTGTAATACCTGTTTTCATTCACATTGGAATTTTAATTATGGTATAAGCAAATATATAACTAAAGTACAACCTTTACCCACACACGATTTTACTATACAAAATTAATCCAATATATTTTTCTAATGTTCTACAGGTAGCTAATTAATTGTAGACCATGTAATTGCCACAGGATTAACAAAATGCTTTTATTTTGGTAGTAAACACTGCTTTGCTGAGAGTATTTATTCAGTAGCCATGTTTGAACTTAATACATGCAGAAAAATTCCATTTCTCTTACAAAGAGATCACTGAAAAAGCAGTTCACTGTATCTTCTGTAAAAACTCGCAGTGAGGATGAGAAGCACATTGTACAATCTGCTGATACATGGGCTGAGAATCCACTCACCTGATGGCAGCAGTGATAAGTTACACAAAACCACATTGCTGAAGATGAGAAAATACAGGATATTCATTTGAAAGGAAAAATATTTTCAAAGTAGTATTTTCAGATTTTTGCCTGTGTGCTGTTTCAAATGCAAACTCAAAGTAATTTTAATAGGCAGTCATTTATATATCAAACACCTCTCTACCATGAAAAACAACAAATTCATGTTTTGAACTACTAGTAGGTACTTATGCCTATACAAACTGCAGAGGAAAACACAGGCCTATCCTTAATTTAAATATAAGATATTGTAATAGTGTGCATATATATGTCTAGACATATACATAAATAATACATTTATAAAATTACTACATAACTTCGTTAATACTTTACATGTACGGCATACAATATACAGATAACATACAGTGTTATCTAAAATCTGTAATCACATTTATAAAGATAATTTATCTTTTTTGTTCATCTTTTTTGCACTTCCCTTCTGCACTGGTTATTAGGATTGCCATCTATGATGCCTTAAAACCAGAACCAGCAGTACATTGATATTATGACAAAAACTGCAAACATTGGTGAGAGCAGCTATTAGTAAATTCATAGGGCAGAAGAACCAACTTCAACACTGGGAAAAAAAATTAATCAAAACTATCAGTGATGCAATTCAGAGTTTAATGTTCAGTGACATTAAGTAGTGATATCACTCAACTGACTTAATACAAGAAATAATGAGGCAGATTAAGAGCTGTTAAACAGAAGTATGTGCTCTCCTCCTCTGACCAAAACAGGGTCACAGTGAGCACCTGAATAACCACTGGTTCTTCAAGCAGCAGCAGACTGGACAAAGCACCACACTCTGACAAGCTTTGGCTTCTGCTCATGTATTTTCATGAAAACATCCGAGATGCACCAGACAACTCCAGCCTTCACCATCCTTTAGCACTTCTCTATCAATGGAAAGTGTGACAAACACACCCTGCCACCCTGCAACTCTGTATGTATGGCACAAGAAAGTATTACAGAGTCACTTTTTGAAAAAAGCTTTTAAGATATTGTCTCTCTGGAGGAAAAAATAAGAATTACTTTTGCTTATTTTTCCATACAGTGTAGAGCAATCCAAATACCTTTATTCTGAAGGGACATGAAGCACAAATAAGCATGTCCAGCCACCTGCAGAATTAGGCAGCGGTTAAGGAGGGAAGTCCGAATCATCACTGTTTCACACTTGGTTCTATCCATTCTGCCCAAGCACCACTTACCTTCTTTGTAGAATGTAGTACAATAGTCCTGTGTAGTTCCAAGAAAAACACAGCCTATGCTTATTTGAATAGCTATATTTTCCTTCCTATCTCGATTTTCTTTGCAGATCGTGGCTTTACAGTAATGTCTTGGGTAAAGATGATTGTTTAAAGGTGAGCTGTTGCCTTAACGTTTCCAAGTACACAGACATTACAACCACAGGTACATTGCTTCTGCTGCTACATCTGATTTCTTGTGTAAGATCAGTACATTTGATTAACATTGGTGCGTTTGATCCCATAAAGTAACAGTATAGCATAGGTTTACATACCTTGTGAAAGGCTAAGTGTCAATTCCTATGATTCCCTTCTCAAAGTTACAAATTTTCACATCAAATGGCAACAGTCTTTTGTCACACAACTGCAAAATGTTTGGGGCACAGATTTATACCCTGAAGTTCCTAATCCACTCTAACAATTTTTATGCAAAATACATAAATGTTTAAATATATGTCCAAACTAAAACATTAATTCACTTTTGAGAATTTCACTGAAGACCAAAACTTTTTAAAACTTTTATTTTTTTCTTTAGGTCAGAGACTGTTAATAGCTACTGCTCAGAAACACTGGGCTGATCTACACTCTACGGCAGCAGGTCTCATCCAAGATCTAAATCTGTACTTCTACCTCCTGCTGAGAAAGGCTCTTGTGGAGCAGAGGTTTTGTTTCTTGCAGCTTCTTATCCTTTAGGATTCAGATGCATGGTATGGTCATGTTCAGGGCAGCATATAGAAAACAAAATAGATAAAGAAATGGAGCTCCAGAGAAGGTACCTGCAGGGCAGAGGGCTTCTAAAAATAAATGAGAAATTTCTTGCAGACAGAAGAGTGATGGGAGAGCAGCAAACACCAGCTCATCTGCACCAGACTGAGTGAATAACTTGAATTAGTGAGGGAAACCAGAGCTGTGCTGGACCAGTAGTTCTAAAAATGGCAGAGACGCTATGGACATTAAGACTACAGGAAGCCAAGTGTTATGGCCATGTGTGGATGCAGGGCTCTCTTTATATAAGGGAAAATGCAAAGGTGGAAAAAAAAAGTAATTAAAAAAAAATCTTAGAGCTCTGAGATTACATGAACTTATCTGTTCACTCTAGCAACATTATTTCAATATGTGTCTCTACAGTACAAGGATAACCAGAAAAGCATTTGGATGATTTTGCAGTTCATTTCTTTGCCCCAGCAAAAACCAAGCTGGTACACCTGCAGTTGATGGGGGTCTTCAGTGACTGGTGAGTATTGGCATGAACTGGACCATTCAACAGCCAGACAGCCATGGAAGTCATTTGTCCAGCCCCTCATACTCTGAATAGGCCTCCTTACTCTGCAGACTTCCTAAACCTGTGGCAAAACAAGTTCTTTCTTTCAGTTTGACAACACTCCTAGTTATCTCAGCTCTTAAGCAACCCACCTAGGATTACAGTACACTTCACGTGGAACAGAATAAGACAGCCAACTGAATCAGTTGAAAATATTCTACCCCAGTATGTGATAGCATTACATATTCACTGAATAGCCTTTTTTGGCCTCCATGGAGTACCAATTATTTATCTCAAGTTGTATTTCATTTAAAAACCCAGTCTAGAATACTTGACTTACAATTTGTATATAAATTATTCCGCATTTCTGTTAACTTCAGATTTGAAGTTACTGAACATCTAATTTAACCCCTGTGGAGTCTGGAGAGAAGAGTCACTGCTTTACTGATTTGCAGTTTTGGAGGAAAAAAAGCAAACCACCAAAACCTATGATTAGCATGTAAGATGAGAGAGTCATTGAAATGGAAACAAAAATATTAATCAGAACTGGTAGAAATATGAAAGTTTAACAGCATATTCGAATTCCAAAAGCTTGTATAATATTGTAAAACTTATATCCTTCTCTCTCTAAACCTTTTCTTTATCTTCATAATAAGGCATGGCTTCAATGGCTACACTACAAGTAGATTCTCCTTTAAACAGAGTACAGAGTGCAGCCAAGTTGTGCACAAACCGTAGAATCATAGAATCATAGAATAGATTGGGTTGGAAAAGACCTCCAAGATCATCGAGTCCAACCCCTGATCCAACT
>JANHFX010006263.1:0-16585 GCA_027560015.1 Chloroceryle amazona | reverse complement strand
ACAGCTCCAGCTGCTGCTGGGCCCAGGCTGGGACTCTCCCAGTGCCTGCTCCACAGCACCAGTGGTGACGGGGACGTCACTGCCATTGGGGGCTGGGTTCTATAACAGATTTGTATCTATTTGTATCTATTCCATTTTTATTATTTTCATTGGAGCTGTTCCAGTTCCCTTTTCCAGTTGCTGAGTCTCTCTCCCTCATTCCCTCTCTGCTCCCCTGTGGGGAGGGAGGGGGTTAACAGAGCAGCAGTTACAAGTCTAAGGGGCCGCCCTGACTCTAACCCCGGACACCAGGGAGAACTAAGGTAGCCACAGGAAAAATTGCATATTGACATTAAGTTTTCCATCACAAAGGATGAAAAATATCAGACAGAAAGTGCTGCTAAACCCTATGATTATGAAATAGGTACACATTCTTAGATTTTGAGTGCTGGCAGATACATTGAGTTACTCCCCACATTAACATTCTTCACATAGATTGGTTTCTTTCCCTTTTAAATAAATAAAATAGGAAGAAGGAATTAAAACAGAAAAAAAAAAAGCCACCAGCATGGTAAATGTGTAAGCAAGACCAAGGTACATCACGGGGCTCAGAAATAACATACAAATAAACTTATCACAGGAGCCCTGTTTCAACATACTTGTAGATACTTGTAGAGCAGAGGCTTGGAGAATGCACAGGTCATCCCCGAGCATTTCGTGCAGCACACGGTGGTGATGTTATCTAGAACGTGCCGTAGGAATGCACTGTGCACTCCAAGACACCCACCATGAGCCTGCACAAGGCCCTGAGCAACCTCATGTGATGTTGGTGTTGTCTCTGCTGTGAGTGGGGTGGGACCAGAGACCTCCAGAGGTCTCAAGGCCTCTAATCTAAGTTGTGCTCCATTATAATGCCCGCAGAGCTGAGTTCCTTGATCTGACAGGGCTTGTCCTATCCCTGGAGTGTCCCCTGGGATTGTGTACAAAGGGCCCAGCTAGTCCAGCATGGGGAAGAAACCTGGGACAACCTTATCCATAGGCTTCCTTTTGGGTTGCTCCTTCAGGCTGCTCAGACTTAGAGACCTCCTTCCACGTGCCAGCCCAGTAAGCGGAGCAGGCACCTGTGCTGTGGCATATTGGGAGAGGCAGATGGGATGTGGTGGGATGAGGTCTGACGCTGAAGTCGTTGGCATTCAGCGGGGCCTGACTTTTGGGGTAGATCTGAATGTCCTGGGCAGCTGACCTGTTCATGCCAGCCAGGGCCTGGTCCCTGTGGCCCCAGGACTACCCTGCAGAATGGCCTGACCAAGCACAGCACTCATGGCGATTCCGATGTGCTCCTGTGCCTGTGCTAGGACATCAGGGAAGCTGTTACCCAGCAGACACACTGGCTTGGCTCCCTCGCTCAGCATCTCCTGCATGCCCTGTGCTGGGAGAGCTGCTGTGAATCAAATCTGGTTTGGCCCAGAATTAATAGACAGAGACTGTGTTGCCTGGTCACAGAGGCTAAGAACACTGAGATGAGATTCCCACAAAGCCCAACGTCTCGGACTGTTCTCTAGCTCTTCTCTCAAACGTGCTCTGTCCTTCTCCTTAGACAGCAGGTCAGGCCATTTCACTTGTGACCAACAGTGCAGAGCCCAGATTCCCAGCCTGAGACATTTTCTTCCCATTTCTGGTGGATCATGGTTGAAATACCTCCAGTCTCTTTCCTACTGTCCTGCACCTCACAGTGATGAAGTTTTCATAGCTGCCATTGGCCATCAGAATAATCTGGGCAATGTGATACTTCCAGAACTGGCTGGGACAAGCGTAGCTCCACCATTGGGAGCACAGGGATTTTGGGGAACAGATAAATGGATTTTGGAGGAGCTGAAAGTGCCTCAAAGACAAGTAGGACAGAGCCACGCCAGCCACGTCTGCTTTCATAACCCCCAGAGGCTCACGGGGTCAGTACCAGTCACAGACTCTACTCTGTGGTGTCAGAGGAGTAAAGCTGTGCAAGAACTCCAGAGGTACAAACCAGATGTGCCTGGGACAGACCAATAAGAGCTTTTGCTCTTCAGGCAAGAACATTACCAGCCAATTCTGATTTGTGAATTTGGATTTTATTTTAAATGCTTCTTTAGTTATACAAAGTCCTTTGGAGGCTTAAATGCAACTGGGCTAATGCACTTGCAAACATAAAACTGAAGCAATTCCTTGTTAATTCTCAGAGCAAATATTTCATGTTAATGATTCTAGTCTTAACGGATGCGAGGTGCATTCCTCATGCCTGCTGGGCACACAGAATTGTGGTGGTGTTATGAGAGGAGGAATGGCTTGGGGAAGGCAGGGGAAGAAAGGCTGGAACTGGGTTGACTGTGAATCACTTGGGTCAAAACTGACAAAAGCCACCACCAGCTTTGGGAACATCCTCAGGAAGATGTTTACCCACGAGAGGATAATCCTCTACCAGCTAGAGGCACTCAGAGGCTACAGAACTCAAAGTGCCTGCTGGTCTCAGCCAGGCACTGCATTGAGCTGCTTGTCTGAGGACCCACATGTCTGGTTTCAATCCTCGTGTTGCATTTTGTAGGAGAAAAAGTCGAGTTTCTGTGTTCAGCTCTTATTACAAGCCCTGGATTGTAATAATGAAAAAAGAATGAAATGTCTTCATTCTTTTCCAGTCCAGCTGCCTAATGGATGTTCTCCAGTTGAAAACAAGGTGAGGTTTGCAGGAATAGGCCATTTCTTGTCTCAGACTAGCTGGGATTCCTGGAAATACAGGCCAGTGTTTGGGCGCTCGAACTCTGCTTCACGCCTGGAGTAGGAGCAGGCTGCTCCGGGTTCTTCAGCAGTGGTTTACCAGTTTGGGATGGGCAAGATCATTGTGGCTACAATCGCGGAAGAACGCAGACCCTTTGATCCTTCACATCTTACACACTGATTTACAAGCTGGTTTTACTGTGGAGCAAGCCAACTGGATCCCTGGGTGAGAAACTCATGCTTGCTCTTAGGGGAGTGGTGGAAGAGAGAACCAGGCTGGGCTTCATCCTCAAGAGGTATCGGGGTTTTACCTCTCACTGTTGTGATCCATGTTCACCCTCAGATCTCCCAAAACTCTCCACCATACCTTCCACTCTTCCTTCTGTGTGCTCTCTGTTTCAATATCCCTTTACGAAAGACTGTGAAGAAAACATGACAACCACCCTCCTCTTTTCTTCTTTGCAGGGAAGCAGCTTTGCCACTGTTTGCCAGGTATGGAAGAGGGAGCTGGGAGCCATCCAGCTGGTCACGTATCAGTACAGCTGCACGAGGTGACTTCCCAGGGCACTGGGCAGGCTGGATACACCTGAGGGTATTGGAGATATAAATTACAATGGAAAACCCCCCCAGGTCAGTAACAAGATTGCAACTGTCCTTCTGGGGCAGCATGTCTTTTCATGGCTGCTGTGTGAAATCTGTGGATTGCAGACTTCCAATGAGACACTGGTGATATTTCATACATGTAGAGCCAGGGCTGACTTAGGACGGATAAGGAGGAACCTCAGTCATGGGCCTGAAAAGTCATTGGTGCTTTAGGGAGTCAAACAGGAGCCCTTCTCCTTACCGGGCATAAGGTCTTTGTCAAGGCTACAATGATTTCCACGATCTGAACTTTTTAAACACCCATAAGGACACTCAGGTCTGGGAGGACTGGTTGTGTGTGTGGGCACTAATAGCGTGAACAGGGAGGGCAGAGGGCAAGAAAGCATGACTCAGTCATGGGAAGATAAGCTGCTGGAAGCGATGATCACTGTCTGCATCCCAGAGGAGTCAGAAGGTCGCACATCCCCTGACTGGGCAGCAATTTCCACACTGTCATCTCAGAGCTTTGCCTTCTCTGGTCAGAGAAGCACCAGTTCTGGGAAAGGCTCATGCCAAGGACACTTCTTCTTTTAGGAGGAGCAACCATGCCAGACTGGCTAGAGTTTCAGTGTGGCAACAAGGTGCATCACATGCAGCGCCTCGGCTGCTTTATCGGGCCAGGATCAGGTGCATCTCCAAGAGGAGTTGCACCTGACCCATCATGGCTGTTGTTTTCTAGGGCTACCCCAATCTTCTTCCTTTGCTGATATCTTCTTCTGTAGGGCACTGAGAGCTGGCAGGGAGTCAGTGCTGGCCTGGCTCGCTGATGGACCATGCCAGACGAGCAGGTTGGGATTGTTTCGCTCTGTAAGCATGAAAAGGTTCATAGCAAGTTCAGATTTTTTCCTCCACGAGCTGCAGGGTGGTGTCTGCAATATGGCTGTTCAAGCCCTTTCCTTGCAGCTGGAGTCCGCAGTGGAAATCCTGTCTCTGCGGAAATCCTCTTTGCTCTTCACGGCACAAAATGGGGGCTGTGGTCCAGTGACTGTAGACTTAACAGGGAAAATACTTGCAAATCCAACATCACTCAGACAGTTTAAATCAAATCTCTGATCCTCCCCCAAGACACCATTACATAACCATTATGTAAACTGTCTCAAAAAAATCTATGAAATGCCTCTTGTAAAAATACCCCGCCTCCATCGTGGAGTTATTGTGAAAACACACTGAAGAGACCAAAAATTCTGCCAAGGAGCTATCAAGAGTAAGCCCAAACCCCCACAAAGGAGCCATTGTAAATAGAACCATAAAGAATTGAGTGATCATTGTACAAATCCCTTCAAAAGGCCCCCATGAGTATCCTTCCAAAAATCACACAAAAGATTTTTAATACTGGATGTTTTGTGGGATTTTTTTATTTTTTTTTGTAGTGTCTTTTTTTTTTATGGTCCTTTTAATGGGGTGTTTATGGCTGTGCTTTGACATAACAGATCCCTTCCAACATGGCTTCTACGTGGTGTTCTTTGGGGCAATTTTAGAATCACCAAGTTGTGCGCAGTAAATCCATATGGTTTGACTCTAGGGCATCTTTACAACTGCCTTGGCCATTTTCACAACTGTTTCATCAGTAATGCCCTACGGGCATTTCCTGAATGTCGCTTCAGTGGGATCACTGAGACACTTGATAAATTGCTTTGGTGGGGCTTTAGATCTCTATATTTTCAACATTGCCTTTGGCTGTGGTTTCTGGTGTGCTGGATCTGCAGTTTGGAATTTTTTCCAGCTTTCAGAGTAGTCCCAGAATGGTTCCTGCGCTGGGTTTTGGATGATTTTTCAAATTCTTCCTGGCTCTGTCCCTTAGGTGAGTTCTTTAAGTCAACTGAAAATGACTTTATGGATATGAAGGTTCCAGCGCTGGAGAGCATCTTCAGGAACATCGTGAGAAATGTCTCATGAGTGTGATCTGAGAAGTGCTTCTGATGACATCTTACGCTCATCTTCACCACGACACGTGTCTCTGGGATGCAGTTTAGATGTTTGTTGGGTTGATCTGTCAGGTGCTTTCAGAACGATGGCCTGTGAGCCCATGAGCAAATGAGTACAGCAGCTTCTGCAGACATTGATAAGGGTGATGAGCGCTGTTATATGCGTGTGATAACAGTGACAGCCGTCAAGATGCAGCGAGATGTGTTTCCGCAGCGGTGTCCACACACCACGCGAGGGCAGAGTAGCTCCAGAGTACTCCAGCAGAGTAGCTGCTCTAGCAGCTCTGCAAAGAAAGGATCTTCCCAGCATCGGTGTTGTAAGAGCTATATAAACTCTGTGCATGTAGGTGACATGGCTGGAAAGACTCCCGGCGTTTCTGCTGAACCTCTACCTCTCCGAGCAGGAGCTGATAGTCCCCCTTAGCTCACCAGCCACCCAGGCAGGGCAGTATTTAAGTATTGTCATGTTGTCTCACACAAGGTTACTCAGCACTTTATCCAGCCTGGGTCTGAAACATCAAAAAAGTGTCACTGTTTGGACGTGGGAGCATGTGTAGCACGCAAGCTCTACCTCCTGAGGCTGGGATGGCTGTGGAAGCGTGTGCTTTCTGCTCTATAGCAGGGTGTGCTGTCCCTGGCCTCTTCCCCAAAGCTGAGTTCCCAGACATCAGCACTAGAAAGCCTGTGCACGAGGCAGTGGTGATCCCCCAGCAGCACCACGCAGTTCTTGTGGGCACAGCATCTGGAGACTGCTCCTGTGCCTAGAGCTGGACGCGGTGCTCTTGCTGCGGAGCCCACCTGCTGCCTGTCATAGCATGTGCCGGAGCTGCTGCCACTGGAATCAGTCTCCTCTCACCTTTTGCCACACGTTTAACCCCTGTTTCAGTTTCACAGACTGTTTTGCCTGACTTTGCTCCCAATGGCCATGCAATTGTACCTTAGGGGACATCCACTCACATCTGCACTACTGGTGGTGGGGCAGCGAGGGCAGAACGTGCCCTTGATGACTTGTGAGGAAGTGACCGTGGGACCCAGTGTGTCTCTGCCTCTCTCTTGCCTTTATAGAGTGGGTTTTCACCCAAATCGAGACCTTCATTTTCACACACAACCTTCTGTCTTTGCCTCTTCCCTAGAATACCGTGATGTGCATGTAATCTGTAATCGTTTCCTTGCGTGTGCCTTGCTGGTGAGAAGGGCTGGAGAGCCAGACTTGGGTGTCCAAGTGATTACATGGGACAAGTAATGAAAAACAAAGCATGATGGTGGTACCTAAAACAAGAGGACCAGAGTTGGGGCAATGCACAGAACATCCCCAGCTCACCCAGCACTCCTTGGAGATGTGGGGTGCCTGTTGCCCATGAGGTCTCTGTCCCCAGATGGGAGGACACACAGAGAAGAATTAAATTCTCCAGTCGTGGGGATCTTTTTGCCCCCGTTCCCCTGTAACTGAGTTTCATTCTTCTGGTTTTAGGGTTAGCCGGTGTGATGAGGTCTCCAGTGCAGTTGCTGATTTTGCAGTTGATGATCAGGTCCCATGATTTTGCCAGGCTTCAGACAGGGTTTTCATAGGGCAGAGGATGAGAGGAAGAAAGCAGAAAGCCTCACCGTAAGATCTAGTGGTCGTTTCATTTTTGATGAAGTGGTGGGCAGGACAGCTAGCGGAGGTGATGGATCTCCCGCTTGTGCATAAGGTAGAACTGGTTGGAGGTGTGATGGTTGATGGCAGCTTTGGCTGCTAGATTCATAACTTGGTGGATTTGAGAGAAGCGAGGAAGGCAAGCGGCAGAGGAACAACTCTGACACTAGGAAATTGGACTTTGGCATATTCAGGGGTTAGACAAGATTGCAGTAGAGGCTGCCCTTGGAGGGCAAAGCTGCCAAGGAAAGCTGCTAAATCTTCAAGGATGTCCTCTTCAAATAGAGAGGAGTCCGGACTGACCTGTGGGAAGTCAAGCAATCATGGCAGGAGGCCAGCATGGATGAAGAGGGAACTCATAACTAACCTCAAATGAAAACAAGTAAGTGCACAGAAAGCAAAAGCAGGGATGGGCTGCCCAGAAGGAACACAGAAATATTGCTTGAATGTGCAGGGGTGGGATTAGGAGGTGCTGGCCCTCTGCTGAGGGGGTTGGGTGTCCTAGAGACAAAGGATGTAGAAAAGACCCCAGGCTTCACTAGCATGACCTGCCTGGTCTCCATGCCTAGTGGCAGAGTCTGGGAGAGGTACATAAGAAGGAGAGGTACATAAGAAGGAGAGGTACATAAGAAGGAGTCATTTAAGGAAACTGGACATAGACGAACCTGCAAGACCGGACAGCAAGTACCTGAGGGCACCGAGGGAGCTGGCTGATGCCATTGCAAGGCCATTCTACATCATCTCTGAAAACTCTTGGCAGCTGGTGAAGGATCCTGAAAAAGGCAGGAGTCACACCCATCTTCAAAAAGGGCCAAAAGGAGGATCCAGGAAATGACAGGCTGATCAGCCTCACCTCCATGAGGTGCAGATCCTTCTCAAAACCATGTCCAAGGAGGTGAAGGCACACAAAGGACAAGAAGGTATCTGGGAACAGTCAGTGTGCCTTTACTAAGGGTAAATCCTCCCAATGACCTTTCATGATGAGCTGACTGTGTGGGTGGAGGGTCAGTGGGTGCTGTTTCCCTGGCTGTTTTCCTACGAGGTTTCTGACACAGCTTCCTGTGGTCACTGCAGCGATGTTGCTGCAATCAAGGTCAACCACATGGGCTGCATTAGTAAAAGTGCACCCAGCATGTGGAGGGAGGTGTTCCTTCATCTCTGTTTGGTACTTAGGAGGTCACACCTGAAGTCCTGTGTCCATTTTGGGGTCTCCAGCATAAAAAAAGACATCGACATATTGGTGAGTCCAGATGAGGTGGCTTGGGGCTGGAGCAGAGAACACACGAGGAGAGGCTGGTGGATGTGGGTTCCAGCTTGGAGGAGAGAAGATGAAGGGGAGATCTCGCTGTCTTCACCTACCCGTGTGTGGCCCTGTCAGAGGTGCACATCATAAACACTGTGGACACAAATTTCAGCAGGGGAAATTTTTCCCATGTGAGTGGTGCAGCCTGGAACAGCACCAGGGGGCTGGTGGGATCCTCATTCTGGTGAGCTTCTGAGCTTAACAGGACAAGGTGCTGAGGAACCTGATCTTGCTTTGGGATTAGTCCTGCTTTGTGTAGGGAGTTAGACTGGAGCCTTTCAGAGGGCTGGTCTGACCAACATTAATTTAGGTTTCTTTCATCTCTCTGCACACAGGGCTGTACTGTAGCTTGATCTAAACATCCTATTGAAGACTATAAAGCTCCAGCATTTATTTTTAATTTCTGTTATGTTATGTTACAGGGTTTTTCTTTATATTTAAGTTTTCTCTGTCTAGAAGCTCTCCAAGATCTTATGGACAGGTTGGTTGATGTCATAATGTATCCAGGGGGGTATGAATTATTTCAAAATCGTAAATTACCACAAGTCTCCATGTTTTGGAGATTTTCTGTTTCATATGGTTGTGTTTACTAACACGTCTTCGTGTTTTGATTACAGGCTTTTTTTGGTGGAGGGATAGTGCTCCAGAATCTTTATATAGTTCACTAGAGCCGGGTGAAACTTTCTTTAGCCCTGTTTGGAACTCAACTTTACAATGTTGTTTCTAAACCAGTCTGTATGTTGATGCTAGATAACAAGGTCCAGGGTATAGGGAACTACATCAGTTCACGTTTTATGTGTTCATTAACCATCAGGCCTGGATGAAAGTGAAGGAAATCTGAAAAAGCAGACGTCTCCATGCCTGTTCACTGGTGAAAAAGCTGGTGCTTTGAGCATCTTCCCTTGATATCTGCAGAATTTTTCTGTAGAGACTTCTCTGTTGGTATCAGATCCTGGACACCTATTTTCTCTAGAATAAAAAGCTCATGCCCACCTATCTCTCGTATAGATTTAAACATGGCAGCCATAGGGCTTTTTCTTTGATAATGCAGTGGGGTGTTGCCAACAGTGGGGCTGTTGATGTTCCTTGAGTGATGTGCTTGTTGGGATGGGAAGGGGACAGGAGATGTTTTGTCCAGGGAAAATTGCTGCTGTGATGCGCTTCAAAGTTTTATGGAGTTAGGTTTCTGTAAGACATAAGTTGTGTCCCTCAAATTCTGGTAAATAAGAGATCATGCTGAAAAGGAAGAGTGAACACACCAGAAAATGAAAAATACCCAACATTATGAGCTGCCAAAAATGTAATGGAAATTCAGTTCTTTTTTTTTTTTTTTTTTTTTTTTTTTTAAAGTCCTCAAGGTTCATCACACGTCTGTGTGCACCCAGAGTCTCCACAGACCTTGGCCAGACAGGTCGAGCATGCCTGTCCTTAACGGCTCTCTCGCTTGTGGGGTTGGCCTGCAGGTCTGAACCTCTCCTGTCTTTCGCAGGGTAGTGAGAAAAGCTGTAGCTGTAGGAGGCTCAGACTCCTTCCAGTAAGGTTATTGTCACTTTGAAAGTTACCTGTGCTGCTGGGTATCGCCGCAGCCCTGCACTTGGAAGGGATGGATACAAGATGGCCATCTGATCTGGGAAGGAACACGCAGTGTGCTTTGCTGTCATATCAGCTGTGCTGGGCACAAGAAGTATTTCTGTTGGAGGGACGAACAATCTGGGGCACAGGACTCTGCTAGCAGTGGACCCGTGGTGCAGCTGGAGGGGTTTCTGGCTGGGGAGAGGCAGAAGCACACTGGAGAGGACAGAGTAGTTGCACCAAGCTTGCTGGGAAGAATGTGTGCACCCAGCAGGAGCTACCTGAGTGTCTTGAGCTAGCTGAAGTCCAAATTTATATATATATTTTTTTCTTTTCAAATCTGGAAACTCTCCAGCTCAGCAGCCATTATTTAACCTCTTCTTTCTCTGTCTCTGGCTGAGCAATAATCTCTGGACCTCTGGTAGAATCTTTAATTTTTTAATTATTTTTTTTTTTCCCCCTGTAAGAAATTTTGTAGTGGAGCAAAAACATCATGTGAAAAAGGGCATTTTCAGCTTGGAAGGATTTTTTTGTGGAAGGTGAATGTCATCTCACCCTACGGTATGCACGTGGTGAGGCAGCTGGGAGTTTTGCCTTCCTTTTAAGCCTGTTGGAGACATTAAGAGATGAGGATTGGTCCCCTGGACACGGTGTTTGGAACGCAGACCATCAGTTTAGGATGAAGAACTTTATATGCTGACTTTTTCCTCTTTTTTTTTTTTCACTTGGTTGATAAAATTCACTTCACTAGAAAGTCCTCACAGCTTTGTTAACAGCAGTCATCAGGGCTGCTAGGAAGGAGGAAAAGGAACTTGGAGGATGGATCTTTACACCTGATCACAGCTGCTGACACTGGCTGCTGAAGCTATCTGAGGGCTGTCTGCAGATAAGGGGGATTAGGAGATCCTGAGCTGCCGACTGCTTGTGCAGTACAACTCTGCTGATGCAGAATGGTTCTGCTCTTTCTTGCTCGTGTGGGGGTATGAAGAAAGCAGTGGTGCAGTATGTGCTGATGTCTGTGGCCTCTCGCCTTGCGTGTCACTGTTCTTTGGAGACTGGGATCTTCAGAGAAACCTGAGGGAGAAGGAAGGGAAAAATCCTCACCTCAATGCACTGGTGCAGTGGGGGTCCGGAGGTCAGAGGAGGGTCCTGCAGTACATTGTGTGAGGAGAGCAAAAGCCAAAGGACCACTGCTGCTCTTCAGCCACAGGAACAGTCAGCACTGCAAGTGATGGGATCGACTCAGCCTCTGGCAGGAATGTTCTCCCCATGGAACTGGATGTTCTCTTCACGTTGGCCAAGGTGCAGCCTGTCAGCATTTCCCCATCACGGCTCCTGCTCTCTGCAGAGCGTGCAAGGCCCCGGCCTGACTGTCCTTATGGATCTCCTCAGCCCCCTCCAGTAACCCTTCTGTCTTAGAGAGGCTCTGTCAGGACAGACCTCACAATCAGATCAAGACCCTTGTTCCCCACAAGCCTCAGGGGCTCTGGGGTCTTCCTTATTCACCAATATTTGTCGAAATAAATTGGGTCCTTCAAAGCTTTGCTCGCTTGACTTACACCTGGCAGCTTCAGATCTGCACCACAGTTTAATTTCTGTTTTCTTGCAATTTATTTTATTTTGCATGGGGTGATGAAGAGGAGCATGTACCAGCAATTGGTTAACAGAAACAGGGAGAGAAGAAGTGGTGCAGCGAACTGGAGATAGAGAGATGGGGGTGGGCGAAGGATTTGAACAAGAAGTCACAGCAAGGCAGAGACGGGCCAGCCAAGCCCCAGGAATGGGATCAGAAACTGCCTTACCTTCTTGTCTTTTCTTCCATTTGCCACTAATTTAACTGAATGTGTGCGTGCCCAGGGTGACATTCACTTTATTATGTTCCTCAGATGTCTTCAGTATGGTGTCAAAAGGAAATGTGAAACTCTGGCTGGGTCACTTTTCCAAATCAGAAGTTAAAGGAAAAAAAAATAGAGAGAGGAAAAATAAAGATCTAAACTTGAGAGTGGGAGATGAAGGAAGAGAAGAGGTGGGTTGGAGGAGGCGGGAGAGGAAAATAATTAGGGTATTTTAATTGATTGATTCAACTGGCAAAAAATGCAGGAGAAAAACAAAAAATTAAAAGCATAAGAGACTTTTTTTCTTGAGGGCTTGGAGCTAAAACAACTGCCGAATTTTCAGAGCAATTGTTTTTCCGTTTGTTAACTGTCTCTGTTATTGTGGCGCAGCAAAGCAAAGGAGAGGAGAGCCTGGCTGTGAAGCACCGTGTGGGAGCAAGGACTCCTTTTGGGCCCCCCTTTAATCTCAGTGGCAAATTTGGACTCAATTTCACATCTGCTTTTTCCTTGAGGATTAGAGCCCTCAGCTGTAGTTTCCTGAACAGCTGATGTTAGGAAAAGTCAGCATGGTCACCAAAACAACTCATCTGGCTCCATCCTCCTCTTCCCTCTGGTTCAGGAAATCTTCCATAATGAAGCTAGACTTTGTTGTTGTTGTTGTTTTTGTTCAGAGTTAACCTCAAACAGTTCCTAGGTGGTGTGGAGCAGCTGCTGGATTTTATCCCTAGACTGGCAGCAATTCAGGATCAGTTCTTCCCACACACTGCTGTTTAAACATGGACGTAGGATGATGTTTTTGAGAGGAGGAGCAAGTTTTTGTCTCTGCTCACACAGTTCCTGACCCTTTACTCTCTCCTATATCTCTCCTACATCTTGCAGTAATACATTTTTTAAAGTATCTTTGGTTATGTGCAAACAACAGGCCCCACAATATTCCTGGTTGACTCTCGTGTTGGGAAGAGACCAACCATGCATCTTCCCCTGCTTCCCTTCTGTCCCCCTGCAATGGGACAGGAAAACCTGCACATGCAGGCTGGGAGCGTGCTGTGGAGTTTGAGCATGTCCGTGAGCTGGACAATGGGAGAATCAGGACCATGGGTCATGTCCTACAGGCTACAAGTTTTCTTTGTCTCTAAGGCTATCCCAGGCTGCAGGATAAGGAAGGGAGACAATACCTCAAAGAATCCAGTCTCTCCCCAAGCAAAGAAAATGCTGTCATCGGGAAGAGGGGAAAATGCGTGTTTAGCTTGTAGATGGCTTTGCTGTCAGCTTGATTTACACTTCAGGAAAATCAGCTAATCGTTTTAAAGAAAGGGATCTTATAACATTTATTCGAGATGCTGACTGGTTGGCCAATCCCCTCTGGTTTTAGGTTGTTGTCTTTGATGCAGGGTTAGTCATTACCTTCAAAGAGTGCTTTATTCCCTGGGAAGAATGCATCTCCCAAGTCCCCTGGTGGGTCTTGCTTTTTATTTTATACTTAATTCTATTTCAGAACACTTTTGAAAGGAATAAATAAATAATAAAAAAAAAAGGATCCTGATTGTCCTGATTGCCACAGTCCATTTGTGATGATAGTCAAAAATGAATGAGCAGTTGCTTAATGTTGTCAATGAAGTACTTTGGCAGCCTGGCATTTCTGCCCTTTTTAGTTATTTTTTTTTTCTTTGGGTGATGGAAACTGCAAAGAGCAATGAAAGAGCACGTTTGATTTTTTATGGGGAAAAGATGTCCCATTACTCTCCATGTTTTGGACTCCAATATGCCTGTCTAGAGCATGCCTTGCTTCCCCTCTTGGAGTTCAGATGTTCTATGGTATTAGCAGTAATTCAGCATAGGTGACATTCGCTGCACGATATTCACGAAGAGCACTGCTGGGCTTTACCCAGCCATGGCCACACTGTCCAATCAAGAGCAAAGTTGTAAATCCAAAGATTATTTCAGCATGTTGAACAAATGGCTTCTTTGCTTTTAAGTCCCCAAAGAGGCTAGAAAGAGACTTCTTGCCATAGAGTTGATGAGGGATGTGGTCAAAATGATATCAGGTGAATCAGGACATGATGCTGTAATTTAAAGTAAGCTGGTTTATTCCCATTTCTTATGGTTTCCTAACATGGCAGTTCCACCGGTGTAGCTCCCTTTACATGCTAATGCACATTTGTAAAAGAGATTGCCATCCCTGGGTTTTGATACTTCACAGTGCTGAGATACCAGTCATAGCAGGTGGAACTGTGCTTGTTGAGCTGCGGTGGATGCCAGAACTCCAACGTTCTGACAAAAGAAAGACGTATGCCATGAGTTGACTTGTGAGGGTTCTCACCTCCCAGGTCTCCAGACTACAGCTCTAGAAAGAGAAGAGAGCTAAGATTACCATGCTAATCCAGTTTTGTGTCCTCTCTCTAACAGTGTTGGGTGCTGTAGAGAAATCCCTAATCTCCTTCATTCCGAGCTGGTTACTGTGCTGCTGTGAATAAGCCCAGCTCACACAATGCTGCAGAGAGTAATTTTCTTCGTGTCTCGTGGGGATGCACAAGGCAGTTTAAGGTGGGAGTAGCAGGACTTTGGGGTGAGGTATGGTGGTGTCATATAGAAACAAGTGAATAATGTGCTCACGTTCATGGTTGCTGGATATTTGTGTGCATGTGCATGCACACGTCTCAAGTCAAATATGTGTACAGTGGCATTTACAGAGTACAGAAAGAGAGAGCAGCCCATATAGAGTCTTGTCTGGACCACACGTAGCCTTACATAGGAAGAAGAAGATGCCATACATCAGTACAAGCTGGAGATCAGCTGGCTGGGAAGCAGCTTTGCAGAGAAGGACCTGGGTGTCTGGGTGAACAACCAGCTGACCATGAACCAGCAGTGCAGCCTTGTGGGAAGGAAGGCCACCAGCATCCTCAGCTGCATTTGGAAGAGCCTTGCCAGCAGATGGAGAGAGGGAATCCTTCCACTCTAATCACTGTTGTGGTCACATATGGTATATTTTGTCCACTTCTGGGCTCCCCAGTATAAGAAAGGCATGAACTTACTGGACAGAGACCAGTGAAAAGCCACAAAGGTTATTAAAGATCTGGAGCATCTCTCATATGCAAAGAAGCTCAGAGAGCTGGGATGTTCAGCTTGGAGAACAGATGAAGAAGGAGGGGTCTTGTCAATAAATACCTGATGGGAGAGAATGAAGAAGAGAGAGTTAGATTCTTCTCAGTCGTGCCCAGTGACAGGACAAGAGGGGATGGGCAGAATTTGAAACACACAAAAAATCAATCCGAACTTAACCCCCCACTTTTTTACTTTGAGGGTGGTCAAACACTGGAATAGACTGTCCAAATGCATTGTTGAGTCTCCCCATCCATTGAGTTATTCAAAATCTGACTGGGTGTAGTCCTGAGGAACCTGCTGTAGCTGACCCTGCTTGAGTAGGCAGGTTCACGATCAGTACATGATCTTGAGAAGTCCCTTCCAACTTCAGTGATGCTGATTTTGTGATTTTGTGATTATTCTTGATGTAGATTTGGAATAGTGTGGAATTATTCTTAAGAATAAGTTATAATAATGATATAAATGCTTTATCTTTAAAAGCAGACTATGTCTGATAGGTTCTTACCCACCACTAGACCAACTAATATTAAAAAAGTACAATATTTAATGGTGATATTATTAAAAATTAGGAGAAGACAAATGACAGATAGGTTTTGAGCAGACAGAAGAAACTTATCTGGAGTATAAAGAGAGAGAGGAGATTATGGTTTGGAAGTACTTGCCAAGAAAGACAAATTCATACAAAAACTTCTGGGTGGATTTGGATACAGACACCCTCTTGTGATGGGATGCAATGGAGGAGAAGTGTAAGACATGTTAATTAATCTCACTCAGGTAGATTTACTATCACAAATATTTTATGGCATTGGAAGCTGTGAAAGAAGAATAAAAATGTTCCCTAGCTTGCTGTTCCACATAGCACATATTCTTGGCTCTTGCTGGTCCAGTCAAGAGATTGGTGCTTTGCTCTTCCCTTCAGGCTGTTCAGGGAAGCACTTGAAGTGCTCTTCATCTCTTCTGGAGGGGACAAGACATCATCTGCTGCTTCTGAGCAGTACTTACCACAGGTGGCTACTGCAGTGCACTCTCAGCATCCTTGTGTGCCTGAGAACCAGAGATGCACTGACTCCTAACTCCCATCAAGTGACCAGTATTTCAAGAGCACTTGAAGAACTCGGTGACTCTGGCATGGGGAAGCTGGCTATTCCATGTGCAGGGACAAACTCCTTCTCCCTCTCCCTAGTATTTAAAGGGCAGGGTGCCCTAGCTGGAGTAGTTCTGGTATTGGGGTGCTGTCTGCATTCTTCCATACGCACCCACTGTCTTGAGTGGGCAAAAGGAACCTCAATCCCAAGTGGGACTGCTGTTTCATTCCCTGTGGAGCTGCAGAAAGGACATATCCCAGTGAATACCAGGGAAAGAAAAGAGCCAGTTACAGCATTCCCAGCCCCTGTCCATCATCCACTCCCAGTGAGGCTCTATGAGCACTCAGACAAATCCTAGATGTTTGTTGCCAATTGTAAGTAAATACCAAAGTGCTTCAGAAAGCACATCTTTCTGGAGCTTTAAGCACCTGTGCCTTGCTATCTGTCCCCTGGGAGCTCTTTAGGATAGGACACAGTAACCATTATTGATGACCCTCTCCCCAGCCAAACTTTCATTCTTTAAGCACTGTGGGTCTTGGGGGGAGGTGCCACAGAAGAGGTCAAGATGTCTGACTCAGTTTATAACTGGTCAGTAGTTGAGTGGGATTCTTGAAAGGCTGAGAGCCCTGGGGCTGTTCAGCTGCAGAAGAGCAGCCTGAGAGGGGAGCTGCTGGATGGTTACAAATCTCTGCAGGGTGGGGGGCAAGTGGAAGGGGCCAGGCTCTTGTCAGTGGTGCCCTGGGACAGGACGAGAGGTG
>JANHFX010006262.1:0-77879 GCA_027560015.1 Chloroceryle amazona | reverse complement strand
AAATTATATAATATAATAAATATTATATGTGCAGATGAAGCTGTGAAATACTTTCTGGTTACCTGTAAGGAATACTTCAGAAATATATCATTTTTTAATCATCCTGTCCCTTCTGTCTCAAAGGTTTTCAGAAGAATGCTCACAGTTGTCATTCATATTCTTGCTTTGTATGGATGTAGTTTCTAACTGATACAGCTAGAAAACAGACAACTTCTGTGGTACATAAATTCCCCAGAACAACCTTGGACTAAAATGATTGTTTCCTTCTCCACAAACTTTGTTTATCCTCAAATTATTGAAGACAACAACACTAGTACTATAAATTTAACCCAAGTATGTTAGGATAGGGGCATCAGATATGTTTCCATCTTTTCAAAAGAGTACCATCTGGACAATAAGCTTTGGAGAGTAAGCAGTTCTTTCCTAATTTTATTGCATGCAAATTGGAAAAGAGAAAGAGAGAGGAATGACAATAAGCATTTCTTTTAAAGTTTTTCTCACAAAGGAGGTCTTAATGAGGTAGTTTGTTTTTCTTTAGTTGTCATATGAGCAGTTTGAATAAAGCTTTGAGTTAACTATCTCTTCAATCCTATCAAATTAAAAATCCTCGATATTTAAGTGAGAGGTGTTTCTAAATCAACTGTTTATATTGTTTTGGGTAACATCTGTATATAAATATACTTGGGAAAATTGAAAACTGTCTTTTTCTGTTCTTTAGAAAGGATGCCTATGATCTGGATTCAGAAATCACCACCTGCATTTCCTAAGTCCGCTTTGTTACAGAAAGGTAAGCTTGTTCTGTGGAGGGACTTGTTAATAGCTGAAAAGTGAGAAGATGCCTCACTGTCAGCTGTATCTTGTGCTGCCTAATGTCCCACAGTGAGCTGTAGATCCTACCTGAGCCTCCCATTTCATCTGCTCCCCCCGCCCCTCTGACCAGAGCAGACAGTGTCATGGAGAAGCCACACGCAGTCCTCCTCTGTGGGGTGAGCAAAGAGCTTCACAGAGCAGGGACCAAATAACCAATTTCTTGTGCAGCCCAACACAACTTTCCCAGAGAAAAGGGCCCATTGTTTTTACTCATTAAGGGTTGTAAAGCTGATTCACTACAGCAAACCTTGTGCAGTTGGCAGGGTAAGCAACAACATGAGAGATGAAATATGTGGAAAAAAATGTGTAATTGAAAGAATGAGAAAGAAAAGGAGGGGAAAGAGGGAGTGATGAAGTAAGAACTGTCATAATGAAGCATCTAAATCATAAACCTTCATTTGAGATCCTAAACAATGAGTAAAGCAGCAAGTAATAGAGTGATCAGAGAGAGTGTGTGTGGTCTTTTGGCATCGGGGTCAGTGCTCTCATAAATAAACTTTCTTGCTCAAAGGTTGGCTGATCCTCTGCTGCTCGAGAAGGGGGAAACAAATGGAGTAAACATGCTATGCCCAACCTTTGCACACAAGAAAAGAAGGAGGGGAAAAATAGACATATACTACAGTAGAGTTGCACTCTTAAGCTCTTGCAAGAAGTTTTCTTTGCCTCTGGCAAGCACAAGAGAGAGAGCAAGTCTCTCCATGGCTCAAGAAAAACATCACACTGAAAACACCTGAGGAGCACAAGTCTGACAGAATGTGATCTCTCCACAAGTAAGACTACATGTGATTTAAATCCTAGGAGTTCTTGTGCTAGTGTGTGCAAAGGCCTGTGAATAAATAGTGGCCACCAACAACAACTGAGGGATATTTTCTCACACCCAGGCCTCAAGTAAGAAACCCAAGAAATTTTCCAGATGTGCTCTCTGTAAAGCTAGCTTTGCATCTGCTGAGGAGAGATGTGATCCCAGCATGACCTAAAAGAAGAGGCAAGCATCTTCATGTCATAAATATGAAAAAATACAAGACTCAAAAAATAAAAAAGAAAATTCTCAAAAACATACCAGGTGTGTTAAGGGCAAAAATCCATAAGCGAGAAACACCAAAATAAGAGTCATGTTTCTGTAAAGCAGTTAGCAGGGATAGGAAACTGTGGCTTCAGGGAAACAGTTTCTCTTTACAGGTTCCATTTCTGCTCTGCTGCATTTCACAAGTTACAATACAGCAAAGCACGGACTTAAAATTTCAGATGTGCTTTGTATGTGTTTCTGTTTTGCTTCTGGTAACTTTATTCCTCCAAATATATAACACAATAAGGTTCTTGATACAATGAACTCTCATGAGAGGACTGTGGGCATCAAGAAGTCTGATCTGGGGTCTTCTGTGAAAAGTTGTTTTATTAATAATTGTAGTAACAGCTCAGGATGACACCACTGGGTGCCAGACAAAGATAATGAACTTTGTAGGAGTTCTGTTTGTGACTGATCTTTTTCTGGAAGCATGCTGTAGTTTTCTTCTGTTTCCTCTAAGAGAAAAAGGTTGCTTTTGTTGGAAAAGTAAATTATCCTTCTCAGCTATTTGTTTAGTCATTTCTCCATGAGGTTATGAAGCAGTGCAGCAGTTTCAAACATTCTAGACCTCCTTATCATAGATAATGATTTACTTATTTTGAGACTTTAGCAGTAAATGCAAAATAGCACTTGAGTACATCATAAATTTTTAGTACAACCTTCCAAGACAGCATCCCTGTGAGAAGTACAGTGCTGTCAGCTGATCTTTAGTCATGCCCTTTCTTTCTTTCAGAAAGTCATTCAATGAATGTGCGGTAGAGAATGTATCTAAACTCAGTTATTTAGGCAGCAAGATTGTGATATCTAAATAAGGCATTCCAGTACAGGTTTATAAGTGATTTCCACTGGTTGCTAGCTGGGTGATGGGTCAATTTTGCTACCTTTTTCAAAGGTGGTCCTTGAAAAGTTTGCTGCAGAAAGAGTAGTTGCAACATATATTTCAGAACTGTTGATCCCAGATCTTGGAAATAAAATGAAGACCAACCGTTAAAAGATTACTTCTATGGCTTTTATTTTCCCTAACAAAAACTTATTGCAATTGGCACTGTTTTCATACTTTCTTTTGTTTTCTCTTGGAAAAAAAAAAAAAGTGCAGGAATGATTATTTTTATTAATTTAGATAGTTGTCCTAATGCTTTTGGGCTGATCAAGTACCAGATAATATATCACAGATTATGATGTTTCTGTGTGTTGTAGAAGTGCCACTCACTTTGAAATACTCCTTTTCAATACTGAGACTGAATTGATGCAACGGTTTGGTGCCTTCTATCATGTAAGGTAAGGACACAAAGCTACAATCTTAAATGGTGATAGTTTTATCATGATCTTAAAATATAATTTATGTGCAACTATGATAATGTGCAGTAACAATTAAGTATCATTTGGGACACTATGGAGTCATTGTTCTTTTAGAGTCCAGTTGCTCAAATTTCTCTTTGGCCAGGCTTAACATTGTTAAAATCCTTCAAACAACAGTCATGTCAAGTGACTCAGGTTATTAAAATAGAAATCAGCCAGACCTACTATATTTTTGAGAAGCATCCATGTAGTTTCTATGTAGACATTTTTTTGTCCTCAATCTGCCTTTTGGGATGGGCTTTTTATTGTGTCTTTACAGTGTTTAATACATGATGCAAGAAAGCTTGTTTTTAGCTTGTTTTAGAAAGGTCAGTTGTTATGGCAAGCTAATAACACATTTGGAGGTGCAAAACAGCAGGGAAGTGATTGTGCCATTTAAAAAAATAAATAAAATATGGAAAGGCAGCAACAAGGCTTGGTTGTGGAAATTAAATTGGACAGTATTATGGCATTACTCAGTCATCTTTCAGTGAGGTTGGATACACTGGATACATAACAGTATAGAAAATGTTGAAAAAAATAACAACAACAACAAAAAAATCTAATGCCTGTGTTAGCTAGGAATGTTTGACAATTACCTAGGGGGGGAAAAAGGGGTAGTTCAGCTGTTTAAAAGGAGGAAGCCTCACTGGAAATAGGGGATGCTTTTTTGAGTGAATAATCTTTGTGTTTATTTTGGATCTTGATTCAGTGATATTTTTGTGTCTTCAGTACAAACCCGTAAGAACTGTAGGTTCAGTTAGGTTTTATAAAGCAACACTAACACATTACCACATGGATCATCTAGTGATGCCTTTAGAAGAAATTTTTAAGTCGGGAAGATTTTGGGGTTTTTTTGCTTTTTTCTTGCCATTTTTTCTAGGGAGAATGTCAGATATGACAATAAAGCCTGATTCTGAAATTTTAGAAGGAATGTCTTAGAAATCTTGACCTTACAGGGAACAGAAATGGACTAAATAGAAAGGGAGCTACCTGGTGGCTAAGGGAAGGTGTGAAAAGAGATTGTGAAAGATGATTCATAGAGAAAAGTTCTGGCAGTTGGTGATCCCTGAGCACACTGTCCCACTTCTCATCTCCCATGTTTTGGGGCAGATTTCAGCAGGAAGCACTGGTGAGCACAAAGCACAGGGAGAAAAGAAAGGCTGAATCTTTGCTCCTGGATCAGAACTCCCTGTAAATGGGAGAAAGAGTAACAGACTGCAAAGCTACACTCAGTGGGTGGGAAATACAACAGGCATTGTCCTTTCTGGTGAGAGACTTCCAAAGGATTTGGCAAAAACCTATGACCAGGAAAGGAAAGGGCTAACAAAGAACGTAAGCAGGGTGGAGGAGCAAGGCTACCTCCGTCTCTCCCAGCAACTCAGGCTTGAGATGCTGGGAGAGCAACCTTGCTCTTCAACAACTCTTCAAACAGGACAGTGCTTCCCAGTTGTGATTTAGTAGCTCTGCAGGACAACCATGCCTTGGTCATACTCCCATGTGTCATGAAATCCCAGCAACTGGTAAATTTTCATCCTGTATGACCCCAGTGTTCCATTATACATCTTGTTTCTAGCCAGGTACAGTGAATGTTTAGTCCTGTTAGATTCAAGTCTAGTGAAAATGCTCAAACTGAAGCTTCCTTCCAAGGAACTAACAAACTTACTCTAAGGAAAATTCACAAAATCCTCTCATTTTCCATAAGGTGTGTGGAAGGCATCTAAGACACTTTAGTCTAATAACTTTTGGATGGTTGTGTGTTATTTGCTTATTATGCACCTAATATTCTCCAGATAATAGAGTTTTCACTGTGTAATCTTCAAATAAACTTATTTACATGTAAAATATTTCAGCCTTCTGGGATGACAATCACTGGAAATCTATGAAGCTATTATTGTGTTTTAACCCACTGATGATATTATTTGTTCAAGCTGAGAAGGAAAAGGCAAACCACATGCCATTTTTTTTTTCACTGCTAGACTCAGGTGAGCAGATTTGCATTATTGTTAGATATTTTAATTTGTAAACCAATGCACTTGAAAGCTTAAATAACCCTTTTGTCATGGTGGGAAATTGACTTTGATGGTGGGGTGACTTATAATTTAAACAAAGTTCAAATCACGTTGGTAGGCACGTCTGCTTAAGTGTAACGGTCTGTGACAAAAACAAACAAAAACAAAAACACACACCAAAAAAAACAAAACAAAACAAAACAAAACAAAACAAAACAAAACAAACAAACAAACAACAAAAAAAAACAAAAACAAAACAAAAAAAAAAAAAACAAAAACAAAAACAAAAACAAAAAAAAAAATCAACAAAAAAAAAAACCAACCACCACAACTTGGCATTCACCACAATCTAAGACAGCAAATATATGGAACAAAATATAATCACCTTGAGGTGATTTGGGGGTTTTGGTACTTTGGGGCTTTTTCCTTTAATGTCTTCAGAGTGTATGGAAGTTACAATATAGCATTATAAGTCACTTATGCAGCTCTTTTATAAGGGACCCTTAATCTTTTAACATGTCATTTACACAGAATTGCTCTCAAAGTAAATCTTTCCATGCCTAATTAGTGGACAGATTCCCACTCCTGTTGGGACCCAATCCGGCTTTCTCAGATATTAGCACAGAGAGACTCCAACTAGGTGTACAAGCTGAAGCAATCCATTATTTAGCACCTAAGTTGTTAACACAGGTTCTTTATGGAAAGATTAATTATTGGCCCTATCACTCTGTAGCACAGGTGATAATATATAAAATGCTGCTGAGTCTTGTGGTAGATGAGGTATGGGTAAAAAAGCTCTGGTAAAGCATAACTCCAGTATATGAAATGCAGCTCCTCTGAATAAAGATAATGAAATTTCTAAACCTAGATGACTGGCACAGAGTGGTCCTGGTTGTTCTGGGTGTTCAGCCTAGGTCAGTTATATATATTCCCATCTGCCATACAAAACCAGTTATCTGCATCCATCTTGCTTTACAGCCTGTGGCTATGGCAGATAGATGCTGGTGCCACAGCTTCTGTACATGCTTTCAGCAAGTCCTTAGGAAGACTTGCTTCCAATCCTCTTAAGCTGTCGGCACTGATGAATTACAAGTTTTGTCAAGCTGTTTCCTGACTGATGCTCCTTGTATGTCAAGACTTGATTTTTATTTTGATCTGGTCTGTCATTTTTATCAGATTTAAGCTTACTGCTGTTTAGATGTACATTTTCTTGTATCTTTTGTAGCTGTGGAGTCCAAACATAGATTTTTCAGAAGTGCTTAACCTTGACCTTATTTCTGTCTTCTCAAGTTAATAGTGTTTGGCCAGCAGAGTCCTCTTTCCCTGCCCGCTGCTTGTAATCTTATTTGCTGCAGGGTGAGGTGCAGATTATACCTGTCATACACGCAGCTGGATATCATAAATGATTCACACCTACTTGCAAACTAGTGCACTTTTTATAAAAAGTCCTTGTAGTAGATGTTTTACAAACTCAGCAAGCAGATGAGCCCAACAATGTAAATAGCAAAGGACCAAGGGTCTGCTCAGTGTTTTGGAGGATGATTTTACCTATCCCTAAAACAAAATTTTAATCACAATCAGCTGCTTCAGCTCAAACTTCTGAAGCTGGATCACTTCTGGCTTTCCACTTCTTTGTCTCAGGCTTGGCCAGTGGCTGTCTTATATGCTGTGAGTAATTCTTGCTCTGTGCCTTCATTTTTATATCCTGCTGAGCTTGACTTCAGGATCCTTTAAGGAATGCTCTTGCTTTAGATGTCTATAGTAAAATGTTTGGGTTGACAAGAATTATTTTCTTTCCATCACTGTTAGCATTTCTTCTAATTGTGATAACTTCTCGACAATACTAAAGTAAATGTTCTTGCTTGGCAAAGTTTTCCAATCTGAGCTGTAAACAATTTGTTGAGTTGCTACAGCTGTTTGGGCAAATTCATTACCTATCCAAGTACTTATGTGAATTTTGTAAATATTTAAGCTGAAATAGATATCTAAAGTCAACTGCTGAGCCCAGGAGAAAGCAGCATACATAAAACTTGAAAGGTAGACTGTAGGGAAGAGAAATCAAAGCGTGGGTGACATCTTGTAAAGTGCTGAGCACAAAGTTAAGAGGAATGAAGGGACACACTAAAGAGTGCTGGCTTGAAGAAAGTAAATGTTGAAGAGTTGTTATTAACATAGGGAAATCTTTAGCTTCTGCCCTGAGGAGATGCTTTTCATAGCTCGAAGTCTCAATGTGGCTGCCTGTTAAGTAGTATCAAGAAATGAGTCACTGCAGGTTTTCTGTTTTGAATTAGAAAGCATTGTAGATCAGAAAGGACTACAGGAACCTAAGCCTTTCAGTTTCTTCAGCAAAAAACGAGTTAACTGGTATCTTCTAAATGACCCCTGTTCTTCAGCATTCAGGCTGGAGAGCGTGTGGCCCACTGAAATGCCATGATCTGCTTTGTGATTAGGGTATCCTGTAGCAACAGTCATCCAGTGCCACCCTCACTGCATATGTGAGTAAACACTGGGTAAATACTAAAATAATTTTTGAAGGCCCAGAAATACAATCCCTTCTGAATATAAACTGACTATTCTTTTGTTCTAAATGTGTGGTTTCATGACAGCATTCAGTTTTTCCATCATTTTTGGAATCTTATCTTTTTCTAGCATTATATTAATTTCATTTGCATGTCCCTTCTTTGTTCAATCACTTTTAAATATTAAGCCTATTATCTTGATACTCCGTCATATTTAATGGACTTTTCTGTGATTTGTTCTATTTTTAGTACTGATTGCCAGTTCTCTTTGTTAATGTATCATATTTGCTCTTCTTCATTTTTCTTATGAAATCAGAATCTCTTCAGATCTTATAATGTACTGCCACTTTCTTACATTTGTCACAAATTGAGAATGTGATATTAGGATTAAATTAAGTCTAATCAACTCCACATATTGCCTCTCTCACCCAAGAGATCAGGGTGTCAGTCATTCAGTCAGTGTTTATCTGCTCCTTTTTGTTCCCTTCACCAATGTGCACTGTTTCAAAATCTTTTTACATAGCTGGGCCAGGTGGCTATAAGGCAAAGAAAATTAGTTCAGAAAAATTCTTGAAATTGTTGCCTTTAATTCATAAACTGTTTTCATAACTCTTTCAGTAGTGGAAATACCACAGAGTGATGTTTGTTGTTCATGTCATCTAAAACCTGTCTTCTTGCCGTGTCCTTCATCTTCTTCTGAAACACATTCAGAAGAGTTCACGCTGAATGGTGACAGTTCAGCAAGCCTAATAGAGCTGTTTGGTTTCCTTGCTTTTATATCTCTCTTCATCCACTGAGCCCATAAGAATCAAAGATCGAAAGGGGTTGTTAAAGTTATAAATCTCCAATTTATAAGTCTTGTCTCCCTGTGTTGATGGAAACTGCCGTCTTCATTCACTCTTGGCTATTTCAGGATTGGCTCCTTATCAGCTACCTTCATCCTACACCTGCCTTTCCTGCTGGTTTGGGATCCAAGTCTGCACTTCAGACTGTGTTTGCCAAGAAAATTCCTTCACAGAGACAAGTGGCAAGCAAAACACACTGTATGCGGGACCAAGATAGACACAATTGAGTCTACCTTTCAAGGAGTCTGAATTCACATTCCCGACCCACTGATTTAAATGTTTTCTTTTTAGCTCTCATCTCTCCAGTGCTTAGGTTGTTTAATTACAGCAAGCAAACATTAGGCCTATGTTCAAGTTTCAGTTATTATCAGTGTCATTTCGTGTTTGGTTTATGCTCCCTCCAAGTCCTTTTTTGTTTTTATTACAATTTTGTTTTGACATTCTAGCTTCTGAATGTTTCATGTTACACTGTTGCCAGTGCTCTGTGGGTGTTTGGTAATCCTCTGGACTAAATGTCTCATTTTTTGCCTATTATATCTGTCATATTGTTGAACATTCCATTGCTTCAGGTGCAATATTTAGATTTGCTGTCTTTCAGCCTCAGGAAGCACTGTTTTGACCCATTGTAAGAATCTTTTGCATAACACGAAAAAAATTGTTATCCATACTCTTCCTATTCTGCTGTGTTGTCACCTTCCTTTGCACTTTTCTTAGTGTTAAACACTAGTTACTGTTTAAGAAGTTTCACTTTAGCATCTTTCAGTTATTTCTCCCCTATCAACATGGTCCCAATGTGTAGGAAATACTTGGCTGGCCTAATGTTGTCTTAAAGGTTTCTGCAATAACCAGACTTTCTGGCTCTGAGCCACCCTTTGAACTCAGAAGGCATAGATATAAGACAAGTGTTCATTGAAATAGCTTATCTGAGTCACATTTACTGCCATTAGACTGAAGAATAGAGTTGATTTGCTAAAACTGTAGCTACATGATTATATTTCTTTATGAGACTGTTGTGGGTTTTTTTTAACTTCCCAGATATTCCTCCAGTTTCAAATGAACTTCACATTGACCAACACCATTTTTCATCATAAAACAAAAAAATGGTGCTAGAGGACTGGAGAATGCTTACTCAGCTCATGATCCTTGAATACTCAGAACATCTGTTGCTTTATCAAAACCACCAGAGTGGCAGCATCCTTTTGAAGGGAAGACTGGGCTTATAAAACTTGGCTTTCATGGTAGCCAGTGACTGTAGGTAAATGCAGAAATGAGCCCATTACAATTCATGTGAGTTTCAAAACAGACTGCTGCTTCTAACAGTACAATTTGATTGCCTCCCACTTCTTTAATATGGCTTCTTCTATCTGACACTACCTCACCTTGAGCAGGAGTGCAAGTGTTGATCCAGTGGCTGTATCAAAAACAAATCAGGGTCTGCATAGAACGTCATTTGCTCCAGTTTATTACAGTGACTAAAGATACCCCTTCCAATCCTTTCTTCTTGGTTCAGTAGGTGGAGCTGTAACATCTGTTTACATTTTCCCTTGGCCAAGAAGTACCGATGTGAGTGCACTGGCAAATGTGTCTTCCTGTTCCCAGCACTACGCATACTTTTCCATTTTATGCATCGTTTTGTAATTGCACGTAAGAAGGAACCTCAAGTTCCATGCCCAATCTTCTACTTGGGAAAAGCAATCGGCCTCTATTTCTAATACACAGTCTTCTACTCTTGGATGGCTGTTTTCTACTGGTCAAAAGAACACAAAACACATTTAGGCTCAATTTTAAAATGTTGGGCTTTGGGGAAAAAAAATCTCTAATTTAGCATATTTTAACTTAGTTTTAGTTTCCAGTTTGAAACAAACTCTTTGGAGCCATCAAGAATTCATGGGATCATCTCATTAATTATTTTCTATTTTAGAATCATATCAAATCCACTGGCAATTGTTAGTTTTTATGTTCATAAGTAGTTTACACTTTGTAGTGTCAATGAAAGCTTTTGAAATAACAAGACATTACATAAATGGACATTTCTGATAATTTTTGCAAAACTGCTCTTAAAAATTCAATGCTAGTGAAAGAAAAAGAGCCTGGTAATGAGACTAATTCACTTTTCAAATGTTACAGCATCATTTGAGCATTGTCCCATTATCGCAAATCATTCTTAATTCCAAGAACCCTTTCCCATTACAATTTCTCTGGAAAGCTTTCTGTAAAAGCAATGAAACTATCCAAATTAATTTTAAAGATCACAAAATTGCTATTTCTTTTTAGAGGAAGAGCTGTCTTGTACTGATCTCCTGCCTGCAGAATTATCTTAATGATATCTTCTTTCATCTTAGTATTCTCCCTTGAGCTGTTCGAGTGCTTTCTGGTTATCTTTGGTTGCAGCTAAATATTTCAAGGGAGTGTCAGAAACATTGCAGATTTTGGCTTGTCTCCTTTTAGTTCCAAGAGCTTCTTTGATGGGGGCTGGTGACATGTTTTCACAGTGCGTGATAGAAACTAGCAGTTCCCAACCTTTTCCTTTACATTTTATTTTTCATAGGAGTTTCAAATGACCATGACTTTCTCCTTTTCTGCTGCACTGCTGCCACTGCCTGTACCCTCTCCTGTCCCTAGATGCACAGCAAGGCTGCTGCAGTGAGTGTCTCCAGCCTTGGTGCTTCTTCCTTGCCTGATCCCTTGGGCACACTGTGCTTCCCAGGGGCAGGAGGGATTTAAGGGGGCAGGTCAGAGGGGTGGAGAAAGGAGGATCCATTTGCAACATTAGTGCTTCTCTTGGCTAAACTGTGTTGCCACCTCCAAAGTTAATATACCTAGAGAACTCAGCAACTTGTGTGCTGCTCAGCAGTTTACCTTATACATTGATGTGTCTCTTGGCTAAGTTATGTATCGGCTAGAACATAGCAGTATAAATAAGGCTGAGAAAAGAGCTAGTCTTTTATAAAATACCTGCTTTATCTTGTTAGCTGTTGTACAAGTTTTTCCACCGTCTCTAACAATCTGCAATTTTATATTCACTTTCAGCTTGAAATACAGCTGTCCCATTTGGAAAATATTATCATCAACACTGGTGTTATCCAACAGACTTTATTCGTCTAATCAGCTGAGCTGTCAGGTTGAGTTAGCAAATCCCTTTGTATCAATCAAAGAGCAGCCTGGGTGTATTTGCTTATGATATTTGTTAGGTACACGTGATGGATAACTTGTATGCAGATGATATGATGCTTTTGCTATACTCCCATATAATTCAAACCCAAATAAGACATCCTTTTGAAAACAGTACTGCAAAGTTGAGAAGAAACTTGTGGATTCTACATTGGCTTTGGATAGCAGGTAATTTTGTGGGAAATTTGTTAAATATCACAGCAGGTGCTGTGCATTGTAGAGCTATGTGTTATTGCTCTGTCAAAAGGTAAATTAATCAAAACTGTAGTAATGTATTACATAGCCCTTAACATATTAATAGATGTTACACGTGCTTGTCACTGCCTTGAGGGGTGTGTAAAATCTACCTTTTGAAGAAAATATAATAATTTGCTGTACTCCTTCGTAGGATATGTCCCTTCATCTCAATTATCAATAAAAAGGCTACAGTGAATGAAGCTAAAAGGCAGAAATGTAGCTTAAGATTGACATGCAGTATCAATCTATTGGCACTACTTTGCTGCGTTGTGCACATGCTCATATTCCTGTTTAGTATGTGCTTGTGGTTTACAAAGGCTAGCTAAACTTATTTGTTAATAAAAATCAGTACTATCTTACTGTGTAATTTTACTGTTTGTTCATGGATTTACCAAAGGGAAATCCTGTTTGACTAATCAGGCATCCTTCTATGAAGCCATGGCCAAATGGAAACCTCACGAGTTTCAGTAAGGACAAGTGTAGAGTCCTGCATCTGGGGAGGAATAACACCAGGCACTGGTACAGGTTAGGGGTCACCCTGCTGGAAAGCAGCACCACGGAGAAAGACCTTGGAGTCCTGGTGGATAGAAAATTATCCATGGGACAGCAATGTGCCCTTGTGGCCAGAAAGGCCAGTGGCATCCTGGGGCGCATTAAGAAAACTGTGTCCAGCAGGTCTAGGGAGGTTCTTCTCCCCTTCTGCTCTGCCCTAGTTAGACCACACCTGAATACTGTGTCCAGTTTTGGGCTCCCCAGTTTAAGAGAGACAGGGATCTACTGGAAGCAGTCCAATAGAGAGATACAAGGAAGATTAAGGGACTTGAGCATCTCCCTTGTGAAGAAAGACTGAGAGAACTGGAGCTGTTCAGTCTTGAGAGGAGACGGCTGAGAGGGCATCTTATTAATATCTATAAATATCTGAAGGGTGGCTGTCAAATGGAAAGGGATAATCTCTTTCTGTAGTGCTCAGCAATAGGACAAGAAACAATGGGTACAAACTTGAGCATAGAAGGTTCCACCTCAACATGAGGAGGAACTTCTTTATTGTGAGGGTGACAGAGCACTGGAACAGGCTGCCCAGAGAGGTTGTGGAGTCACGTTGTCTAGAGACTTTCAAAACCCATCTGGAGATGTTCCTGTGCAACATGCCCTAGGTGATCCTGATTTGGCACAGGGGTTGGACTCAATGATCTCTGGAAGTCCCTTCCAACACCTAACATTCTAAGATGCTATGATTTGTCAACCTTCTCTATACTTGCAGGTTCTTAAGGCTGTTTAAGAACAGCATCAATAGGAATGAGTGATCACTATTTAGAAATACCTTATTTTAAAAAGGAATCTTTCTTAGCAAGCAAGATTAATGTTTGCTCTTGGGACCAGTAAGCACAGAAGGGACAGGGAGAAATGGTTCAGGCTAAAGTATAAACAGTAGAATGAAAATTTCCTAAATAAATTAGTCTGTTAATACATAGAGTTCTTCTGTATATCATCAGTTAAAAACGTGTGCAAACTTTCTAATTTGATCAGCTGATTTTCCCATGGCAATAGACTTGAATTTTAACAGGAGCAGTGAAAAAACACTTTAAAAGGAAGAAATTCTCCTTTCTGTAAAAGAACATTTATTTCCTTGTCTCTTTCTGCATCACTTTACTCATCCCTTGAAAAACCCCCAAAACAAAGAAAAAAAACCCCTAAACACCACAACACATGCACCCCCCCAAAAAAACACACTTCCAAAACCCCAAATTCTTCCTCAAATGCAAGTGTACTAATTGCAAGCATGTTAGTACTACAGAATTGTAGTAAAGAATTGAATTCCAAGTTTCCTAGAAGATAGAATTGTAAAGCAATTATTCTAAAGCAAACCCAATTACATTTTAGTTGTTCCCCAGCCATCTGGAAGCTATGAAATCCTGTCTCTGGGAGGCAGCCATCTTTTCATCAGTACATCTTCAAGCTTGCCATCCCATCCCCCTGCACTTCCATGTTGCTTTTGTCAAAAAGATTTAGTAGTCGGTATTCTCCTACGGAAAATTTTGGGGTTGTTGACCAAGTATTTTCCGGTTGTTGCAGGCTGCATTATTTGCTACTTTTCCTGCATCTCTGCTACAACTTAACTGCATTTTCTCTGTCAAATGGGCTTCTTTTCAGCCAACATGTGACATGGGTGGGTGAATAAACCAATAAACCCCTCAACAGTTTTTGTTAGGGTTACACATATGACTGAGGGTCTGAGGGCGAGCTTTCCCAGATGATGGTGTCCCTGCCTTCTCCAGCCTCAGTTCCTTACACAGTGGCTGTAGGCATGTTCAACCCCAGGCAGCTCACACTGAAAAGATACATGCAGGCAGTTTAGCAAGTGCTCCTTGTTGCTGTGAATGCCAAGAGGTGGAAAAGCACTCAGCATCTCAGAGATATGAAACTAATGAGTTTTAAATCTAACATGGCCAAGTTGTCATGGCAATTATCAAATTAATGTTCATGTTTCCTGTAAAGATGTGTTTTATAATGCTCTAAGCTAAACTTTAAGTGACTACTTTGTGCAGGCTGTCTAGGCAAACAAGCTGTAAAAGCAGCTAAGTGTCAATTAAAGCATCGGGAAGAACCTCTGTTGCATGAACTATAGCATACGTAATGTCTCCTGAACAAATTCTGAAATGTTGCCTTTCATTTCCAATATGCTACAGCAACACCTGGTTTATTGGACCCAGGGTATTCCTGTGAAAAATCAACAATGGCATGCTTCTGGAAAACAGTTTATTTTTAGTGCAAATGCTCCAAACCATGTCAAGAACAAACTGAATGAAAGGTTTTTGAAATTTGTCCCATTGGTAGCCTTAGAAATAGCAAAGATCGACAGAACAGTTTGCTGTTAACTACATATTTACTGTTACCAAAGAGGAAGCATTTAGTAACTTTGTGATCAAATTCTATCACTTCTCCAAGAAAAGGGTTTAAGCAATTGGGCTGGTTATGTTTTCCAAAGTTTACATGTACTGCATTTTAAGATATTTCCCTATGTTTAAATCAATTGTATTGTGGAAGACAACAAATAAATGTGGGGATTTTTCCCCATTTACTTCTTTCCACTCTCTTCTGTCTCTTTGCATACACACAGACTTGACTTCTCTCTGTAGTTTCTCCAGGGGGTGAGGCTTCTTAAATCAAACCTATGTCAAAGCAGGTGTTCTGAAGCCCCTGCATGTAGCTGAGCTGCTCAGGACAACAGGTGTGCAATTCATAAGGCTGCTGATAGCCTACAAAACTGTAGTTTTTTTGAGAGGAATATTCTGCTGTTAGATTCCAGCTAGTACTTTTATGCACTGGTTTCTGGGTGCAGCCTGTACCTGCTTCTTTGCAATTTTCTATTAAAGCAGTTTGGCTTATTATCCTTTCTCTTTGGAATACTTCTATCCACTTAGTGTATTCTTTTGGAAAGTGGAAAGGAAATAGAGAATCTGGATTTTGTCTTCCTTGGCCAGACCAACTTCAGAGTAGATGTAGGATGTGCTTGGGAATACTTCCTGAGGACAGCAGTATATGCTGAGCCCTTTTATCTCCTCTTCAGCACAGCTGTGGCTTTATGTTCTCTGGAAGAACACTTGAAATCTAAAGCTACCACTGTTATCTCTTAAAAACTCTACTTCTGTTTAAGCAAAGTGCTTTGACTTTTCATCTTCATAATTTTAGCATGAAAGTCTGTTTTGGCTTATATTCAGCTGTCAATATTTGGAAGTCCCTGACTTTCTTTGTTATCAGAGAGGATAGGTTTGTCATTTTCTTTTCTTGCTTTTGCTATTATTTTCTGTTTCACATTTACAGCCATTCAGTGTCAATGATCAAATTCTTTCCAAACAGAACTTGACAATGGCCATTAAACTGGAAGTATGTTTAGTATTTAAAAAATAGAAAAGTAACAGCCTGTTCATTTTTCACTATCTAGAAAATTTATAAAGTCAAGTGAGTGCTATCAAATATATGGATTAAGCACAGAGAACAGAAGTCAAGGTGGATATTTCATTTATAACAACAGCCACGTGATCAAAATGTGTGAAAATTTACAACCCGAAAAGGAGCCACAATCTTAGTAAGTATTCTTCTTGGGTTTTATTAGTAAGACTTGGCTTAAATCTTTTATGTGCTTTTTCAGGAAAAAAAAACAATTTTTGGTTGGTAACAAGACATTTACCAGTATTTGGATATCTAAAATTTTATTCCATGGTGAACTCTATTGTAGGAAAGCTGAAAAAGAACTAACTTGATCTTGCTTTTTTCCAAGTTATCCTGCCTACAAAGTTGTTCCTCTTCATTATGCTATTTCAAGTTGGACTTTTTGCCTGGACAAGCGAATTGAGAGTACTCTGCCTGAGCTGAGGCAACGTCTCTTACTCCTCCAGACTCCCAAGTCTCCTCCTTTCTCTCATCTGCAACACATTTTCAGGTTTTTGCCCTGTTCACTACTTCGAGTGCTTTGGGCTCCAGCTGGTTTTCCTCAGGTTTGGAGCTGGTGCAGTAGGTATGGTGGGTATAGCTTTAGAAGTAGTGAGGGCAACTCCTTATAAGCAGACGTTTACTGCAATTAAATCCCTTGGTGGCATCCACACAATATAGTCTGGTCTAGTACTGGAAGGACACAGTAACAAGCAAATCCCAGCTGAACAGGTTTTCTTTGATTCTCGTTTTTCATGGCTTTTTTCATTCTAATCTATTAAATATACCTGGTAAAGTAGGGGGCACAGGGAGAGGGCAGAGTCCAAAACCAGTACCAGTGGAAATTGCTGGAGGTTTTTTGCATGCTGAGCATAAATAGTAATTGGATAAATTAAGTACTTGCTGTGCAGCTTGCTGCTTTGTCTGAGATATATGTGAGAACAAAGATCAGTAAATGCCCTGACACCTCTACAGAGGCATATTTTCTGTAGGTGGATATTAGCAATTTGAAAGCTTATCTAGGATCTAAGCAAGGTCATTGTCTGGTCAGCCAGTTTATTTTTGACATAAGCATTGTTTAATTTAAGAAGCAGAAGGACTGGGATAAGCAAGTACAAACCTAAATGGGCAGCTGACTGATGAATGATGTTGAAGCTACATCGTCCTAAAGGACAGCCATTTATACTGTCACTCAGGAGAAGAGAAAGGTGAAGACCAGAATGGGAGACTCTCCCCTACATTCCCATGATGCTTTAGTAGCAGTGAACTCAAGCCATTTCTGTTCCACTAGCAATGAACGAAAAAAGAAAAAGCAAATCCAGAAAGATATACATTTTAAATAAAATCCGCCTGTATATGCATGCAGATTAGGTGAGACCCTTGGTGTGTCCAAGTTGAAGGAATGTTTTAAAAACTGTAATCTGGTTTTTGTAGAATTTCTTAATTCCAGTGTGTATTACAAATATATGCAGCGTGAATAAAGCTTGAGCTTTCTTTTAACAGCTCACAAGTGAAAGTAATAAGCAATCTTGGTATGGCTTTTATAAATAAAACATGCTACTCTGTTTTGTTTAGGATCTTTAAGTCTTCAGTTCTATGCTGGTGGCAGAAATAGTTAGGTTCTGGTTTGAAGGTAGTGATTTTTTTTTTTCAATATAAACATGAATTTGTCACTTTGAAAAAGGAATTTTCTTCTATTTCAGAGACTTTTTTTTTTTTTTTTACTTTGAGCCCCTGGCATCACCCAGCTCTGCTTCTTGCTGAAAAGAGTTTCCTCCTCCTACGCTACCATTAAAAGTGTGGTTTGGGGGAGGGGCATTTGGCCGCCTCAGAAAAGCTCTTGTCTTTCGTACTTCATCTTAGGTTTGCCTTATAGCAATCCCTTTTCTACCTTGAGCACGGAGGTGCTATTGCAATACTTTAAAAGCAGTATCAAATAGATCAGGTGTGACAGAACTCCCCTAACTCACTGTAAAAAGCTTTTTGCCCAACTCCCTCCTGAAATATCACTGAAGTGGCATTTGACAGATTTGTGTAGCTATTAGAGCTCTCAATTGCTATTATTACACAGATCTCTGGAAATATATAGATAGGCTTAAGTCTCCGTATTTCTGGTTTCATCCACTAAAGGCAGCCCCATTATATATCTCTGGCTAACTGCCTTTCTTCTCTGGGCCAGATTAATCTGTTCGTTTGACTCTGGAGACTTGATGAACTTGAAGGTCTTACAGACAGAATGATTCTATGGTGGGGAGGAAAGAGAGAAAGACAAAACATGACCATTTTTACTCCCTTGGCCTCAAAAATATCTGGGGAGAGAGGGTGGAAGGAATAAAATACTTCCAGCACACTAGTGTATGAACCATGAAAGTTAAAGTGATGTACCTGCTTACTTCATCACTCATTTTTGGAAATGGGAAGTCATCAGAGCATGAACTAAAAAGGCAGTTAATCTGTAGAAAGGGGAACACAGGTTTGATTTTTGATGGTATTTTATGCAACTTTCTTTCTCATTCAATTGTCCTTTCTTTTTGCTGTAACATTTTATTTACCAGCAGTTAGACAAAAATGAACCACTTGTTTACAGTTGGTGAGCCCAGGTCTTTGGGGCTGCTGATGGTTAAGGAAAAGAGCAGGGCAGGTCTATAGAACAAGCTCCCCAGACCATTATCCTAGCCTCTTGTGACTTATGGCTCAGCTTGCTCTTGAACAGAGGCATTGTGTTTGTGTTCAGTGGCCTCTGAGGCAGCTCACTTTCATGGATTTGTCCAATTGCCTTTGAATGCTTGCTCAACTTCATTGTCCAAGACAGTCTGTGGGAGTATCCCAGCATAACTCCTTGAATGAACAAGTACCTCTTGTATTTTGTTTACCTGCTACCTGTTGGGTTCATTTGAGGTCCCATATTTTTTACAGTTCTTTCCCATATCACTCAAGTTTTCATGATGGATTTCTGCTCCCCCCTACCCCACCAAACTCCTTCCCCCTGCAGACCTGAACTTTGCAAGAGCCACTGCATGTTCCCCATATACTGTAAACAGTGGTTCCCTAGTACTGACTAGGATGAGGTGGATTATAAAATTCACTAGTTCACAGCACTGAGAACTTTGGTATTTGACTTGGAACAGAAAGGAAAGACCAGCTGGGGCTTTTTAATAATTAGGTTTACTTGTAATAAAAGTAAAAAGGTCTAGGTTAGAGCTTTGTGTAAGCATCTGTTACTGTCTGCAGCAGTTCTGGTATCTGGAACTGGATGACCCAGCTTTGGCATTCTGAAAAAGGTGATGGAATAAAGCTCAGTTAGTTCAGAGTTCAAGCTACCAAAAATAAGCAACCTTTCACTGAACTCTCTATTATAAATGCTGGGTTTTGTTGAAAAAGCTGTGACAAAGATACTATCATGGAAAAATCCAGAATATGCAGAAATGCAAACCTTGCCAGCAGTTGCCAGAATCAGGCTAATTTTCACATACTTATGGCATCCTGACTTTTTTCCCCTATTTTCATATATATAGAAAAATAAAAAATCTTAAGGAGTAAAACAATGGCTATCTTGAAAAATGAATTAAGAATGTAATGGAAATAGGTGTGGGTATGTTAATATTGCTTTTTTTTTTTTTCCTTCTGCCTCTCTTTTTTAAAGAAGTTCATATGTGACAAAAGATATTTTAAGAAATCAGAAAAAATACCAAACCAAAACCACCACACAACAGACAACCCAAAGAGGTTGTTCTATTGCTTGTTCAAAATGTGCTTTTATTTTTGGTTACTCATGTGAGTTTCTTGGGATTCTGGTTGCTTTTATTCTGATTTTATATATACATCTACTTCTGTGGGAGTGTTGCTTAGAGCTTGGACAAAACAACGACAAGTCAGCTTTCCTGGTTTTCTGTGGCCTTGAGATTCTCAACAATTCATTTTTCAAATCAAAATGTCTGTGGGTAGGTATATAAATCTTTGGAGTTATAATCTGTAGAATGTAAGCCCTAAAATTAAATATACAAAGCATCTACATCATTTGAAGATTCCACCATTATTTGCTTTGATATAGCAATTATTAAACTGATGACCACTCAGTCCATATTTTGAATGCTTCAGTAAAGGTTTTTGAAACTTAAATGCATCTGTGTTCAGAAACCTTGCCTGATCTGTCTCTGTTTTTTATAGTAGGAGATTTAAATATACTCAGCTTCAGGAAAAATGAATTAGTTAGAGAGTAGTTTGAAAGCTTCCATGACACTGGAGTCTTTTTAGGGAGCACATTTTACAAATAGATGTTAAAGTCTCTTCTTTTTCCTCAGCTATATTTTGGGATTTTTTGGCAGGTGGGAATTGCTTTCATTTTGAGAAGTATTTGAGGATGGCTCCTTCTGTTGAACAGGCGAGATGTCAGAAAGCTGTTGATAGGTAAATAACAATGCAGAGTACTCTAGTAATCCCACATCTCTGTTTCCATTTACACATTAGGCATTTAAAGCATGTCTCCAAATTATAGATCTGCAGGAGGTCACAGCTTCCCTAGAAGAGTTTAAAGGTGAAGAGGTACTTCCTGGGCATTTGAAGCTTTTCAGAGGACTGGGCAGAAATGAGGTAATCAATCTCACTGTAACCCTTACATCAGGTAGGTAGTTAATCAAAAAGAGACAGCCCTGATGCTTTTGTGGCCACTGGAAGAAAGACATTTTTCAGGGCAGCCTAACGTCACTCAGGCCTGTGTCCTGGCAGCTACCTGCTCAAGTTACCTTCCTGTCTACACGTGTTTCTTGATATAGAAAAAATTTCCTTCCCTGATGCACGTTCTTCAACTGGTAAACTCTGCAAACAAGTCAAACATGTTGCTCTGGCACAGGATAACTGGATGTATATATATATATTTTATTTTCTTTTAAGCCCACAGGGGGTAGCTTCATTCATGTTTAGTTTGTAGGTGACAAATGGTCTCTGAAGCCCTCAGAGGCAAATCCTAAATGAGCCCAGGCAGCAAAAGTCCCTGCTGTTGCTCAGTGAGGTGAGCCAATATAATTGGAGCTATATAAAGTGAAACAGAGTTAGGGTTTAGCAAGGTAATAGCAAAAAATAATAAAAATAAAACACCTTGCTTCAGCTTTTTCCAGCACCTTGACAATGTAATGCCATGCTCTCATTTGCTTCTTTTCTACATGTGCTGTGTTTTATTTCTTAATGCTCTCTTGCTTCATATTTCATCTTTGCCTAAAGAATGTGTCAACATTTTGTAAGGGTCGATTGGTTCATTTCATTTTTGTCAGTTTTTGTTCAGTTGCTTCTAAAGACACACAGGAGGACTGCAGTTTAGAACATTGTATATACCAGGCCACATCAGAATAGAGGCAAGATTTTAAACCTAAGTCTGTAGGTTAACTATCATTTAGGATTAAATGAGAAAGTTAAAAAGGAAAAAGACACAGATGGTGCATGAAATTTTAAATTTCTCCATCTCACATATGTTTCTCTGCTTCAGTGTAGAGTCAAAAAAACCCAAATTGTTTTCTTTGCCCACTAGAACATATTTTTTCATGCACTAAAGGCTGCAAAATTAGTACAGCAGAACCGAATATTTCACTTGAATGAGCAACAGCACTTAATGCTCAACCTGGGCTAGTGACAGATAGGTTTCTACCATGGCACAGAAAAACTATTGATAAATATTGAATTAACAGGGCTCACCAATATTTGCCTTAGATCATCAGAACTTCATGCTGCTCGACTTCAAAGCAGCCTGCAAGGTACTCATTTTCAGCTTTGGAAAGACATGATGTCTCGAATAAATAAATAAGCCCTAAAATGTAATATGTCTCACTTCTCAAGGGCAGTTCAATTCAAATGTGATTGATCACCTTCTGGAGCAAAACCAGTGGAAGAAAAAGGTAGCTAGAGCTGAAGCCATCTAGAGCTGCTTTCGCAAAAATAGCACAATTCTTTGTGTATTTCTGTGACTCCTTACTGGAAGTGTTGAAATTCAGTGGGGCAGAAATGAAAGCCAGCAATCTAATACATAGTATTCAATTATTTGCCTTGCTCCCAATATGATATTTTGACAGCAGTTTTACTGGTTAATCATTTCTTCAGTATCTTTAAGTTGCTGGACTGATAATTAGAAAAAATGTTAACTTCTGTCACATAGGAAGCAACATTTAGAAAATATTCTGTCCACTTTTTTACTGCTTAAGTAGACTCTACACAACAGCAAGTTAACTCTGTCTTGACCAAGTAGGAACCAAAAGAGTGTGAACAATCAAAGTACTGCTAGATGATTGGTGAACTTACAGAAACTACCAGGAAAGAAAAATGACATGGTTGAATCTTTTTTGTTTTTAAATTTGGATGCCTGAAGAAAGGGAATAATGATTATTTTGAATAATACATATTAATTATATAAAAAATCCTGGCATGAAATGGCCTCTGTAATCAGAATTGTACCTATGTATCATTACCCTCAAATTTTTATTAAGGAAAAAAAAAGAAACACATTATATATAAAGTCAAGAATATATTTTAAGCCCAGCTGAAATCTTTACATTCTACTTAAATAAAAGTTATTACCCCAGACGAAGTCATTACAAGACAGACAAAAAAAAAGTACAGAAAAAATAAAATATCATAGGGTTGTCATATGCATACTTCCTGCTCTCTGCCACTTTTCCTGATATTATTCTCAGCCTTCCAATGCCCCTTGGGGTGCTAGTATTGAAGGTTTCAGAAAGAAGAGGGAAATCATGCAGCTCAAATCCTTATCCACAAGGCATATGATATTGTTGGTTTCTCCCACCTCATTTTAGGAGCCTCATGAAGTAATATTGATAAGTTTGGTAACATGCCATACGCCTTGCTCACTTTTTACTGACTAGTTCATGGTTCACTAGTTCATACTAGTTTATGCACCAAATTTCCTGTGTATGGTGCATTTCATGCAAGCTGCATGCTTTTTCTTCATTCTTTTTGTACCTCTCAATGTGGTTTTTCTCAGCTCTGAGAAAAGCTCTTTTTTTCTTCAACTTAGTGAGTGGTTTACAGTGCTGAGACCTCCAGTGTCAGCCTATGCCCCATCTGATGCCTGCACTTCTCTAGACTATACCCCGTGTCCCCACTTTTCAAGGCCTCTCCTATGATGCCATATCTTCTACAGAGAATATTTATATAAAACCACGATTATACCATACAAAAATAAGTAAAAATAAAGCAAATTAGGTGTAAGCACCTGGTCATTAGAAAAAATGCTATTATAGCTACGTTGGGAAATTTCAGATAGCTCAAGAGAAGTTGAGACCAAGCTTGAAAAGCTGCTGTCTGGAGGCCTTGCAAACTCAGCAGTGCTACTGGCTTTACAATGCAGTGTTTACTGGGCTACCCTGCAACACTATAGCAGCTATGAAATGATATATGTTGTCTTCTTTAGTAATGTGATTCCACTTACAGACATTACTCTTGGAAACATTTTGGAACTACTTCAGCTATTTTTTATATGTCATGTCACTTCTATGGTGCCATATTTTCTCTCCTCGTAGGATTTATGGTCCCAGTTCCTGACTTTTTAATGAGAAGACCAACAGCAGGTTTCAGTTATTCCTCCTGTAGACAGGCCATTATCTCTCACACTTCAAGTCATGGCACTTCATCTACCCTGAATGTTGCACTTCATCTACCCTGAATGTTACCCCCTTTGGAATCTTGAGGTAGTCCAGGGAATATGAAAAGCTGGCTCCTCTATGATGAACTACTTGGAAGGTTTGCTTTTGTTTTTAATGACAGTTATTTGCTTAAATTTCTCTTCATACTTTAATACTAAGCTGCAAGAAATGATTGGACATGAAGAATGCAGTTAAGCATAGTATCCAGAAGAAATGAAAAAAAATGTGGCACAGGGTTAGACATCAGATCCCATATTTACCATCATTTGGAAATTGCTTTGGTTTGCTCTCTCTGGGTTGCCCCCAGATATTCACCTTACATGGAGAGTTCAAACTTATTCCTCTAGCATAGAAAGTAAACGGTCTAAGGACTTGCACTGAAGTCCCTAGGGTTTGAGAGGAAAGTAGCCTTTCAGTTCCTCAGTCAAGTCCTGTTGATGGATTTGTTCCTTCATTAGCTGCCTTCGGTGCTAATAGTGAAAGTACATTTAGAAAGCAGACATTGAATGACTTTTTCTATTTGTGATTTCCTTTTATTCTGTAAAAATATTGTATAAATATCTGTATATAGATAGCTATAGGGAATAAAATATGTAAGCATTTTTTTGCAAGCCACAGCTGACAGATAGTTCCCTAGGACAAAGTTCATTCTCATGATCTAATAATAGTGTATGGTTTTGTTCCATCCCTGCAATCATATACCAAAGGTATGCTTCTCCTGGACACAGCCTGAGTGAACTCAGCTTTTAAGTCACCCCACTCTTTCTATCACATTCATGTTTTCAGTTCCCACGGCCTCATCCTGGTGAGAGTAAATGGATATGTGACTGAGAGCCAAACAGCAATGGGATCTTACAAAAAACTGTTCTGTGTGGGAAGCAGTGGAGACATACCTCCTGATGTCATGTCCATGGAGAGAGTTGTGGACCCTTTTCTTTGGACAGAGGATACAAAACCATGTTGGGGACCTAAATTTCAGCTGCAGTTCTACTCTGAAAAGTAACTTTGTAAATGAAATTTCAAGGGAAACCTTGCTTCTAGTTACTCTGTTAAGAGATAATAAGTGACAAGAAAAAACTGTTGTGATGCTCATCCAGACTCTTCACATTAGTGCTCTGTTCTGGCTGTATGATTTTGTCATACTTAAAAGAAAATGGCTTTTACCTGCCTTCAGTGCAATTAGCAAGTACCCTTTTTTGCAGATTTAGTAAGCAATGTTAGTGTACATCAGGTGCCTTCCTCTGAGCAGTCTTTTCTTCCTAGAGCTAACAACTAAAATCAGAAATGCCTATTTTGTCATTTGATGTTAACACAAATGATACAGAGTGTGTTCAGAGAAGGATCTATTGTATAAAACAAAGCCCTTCTTATAGTCACTCTGGAGAACAACCCCATGTGATAACAGTGCTATACTTTAGATCATTAAAGATAACTTCTTGCCAGGCAACGTAAGATAATGGTAACACATAATATTCCTCTCTTGCTGCTTCTTTCTCATCTATTGATTGGCCCTATACTGCAGGTGTGATAGACCAGGGTGCTTACCCTCTATTCCTCTGAGCACTTTGAAGAAACTACTAGATTTGTCAAATGACAAAAAGAATCACCTTAGAGGCTCAATTGAGAGACATGAAAAGCAACTGGAAAATCTGCAGTCCCAGGTGAGCTGTTACTTGAAGATTATCCAGCTTTTAAGTCATCTGTGGTTTGTCTTTGAAAAGTTCTTCTGAACCCAGTCTGGATTTGAGAACTAAACACTGGGGTTTTTTGTGTGTATTCTGGGCTCCCTTCCCTCCTTATCTCCTGGGAAGAACAGATAAAAAGCAGAGTAGTTAAAGGGATTGTGGGCCACGTGATACTTGTCCCATGGCAGCTACAGGGCTACCATTGCCTAGTAAAAGACTATTTGAACCCTTTTTATGAACCCTATTAAAAAAAAAAAAACAAAAAAAACAAAACCTCTAAATTTGTCTATTTTAAAAATAAAATGTCTTGACCGTAAAAGCATTTAAATAAGCTATATTTAAGGTGTGAGTGATTTTTCAAGTTTCTATTAACTCAGGGGTTTTCAGACAAAAATAAGGATTTTGGAATGAACTGCTGTGAGGTTTTATCCAAATGCAATGTAGAAGCTAATAACACAGGAAATAATTACACACTTCTACTAAACACCAAGTTTGCTGGGAAGGAAACAGAAATAGATCAGTCTGAAAAATGTAGAACTTCCTCCTCCTGTAGCTGGAATATAGAAATCAGAGTTTGCTTTGAAGTAGTAATAAGGAATAAGGTTGTTAGGAATAATATATATCAGTAGTGTACAAGCAAATACCAATGCTAAATACTTTTAAGGACTTACCTTAGTCCATAGAGAAAGTGGTCAGAAGGAGTGCAGATGCAAGTAAGTCTTTTAGGATCTCGAGCGTAAGCTCAGCATTTTCTTTCAAGGGGGAATCTTGCATCAAGGATTTTTGCATTAGATCAAGGCACAGGGGGTAAATAAACATCTGCTGTTCACAGGAATTTACAAGACAAAACTGCATGGTGAAGTGCTTCTTCTCAGAAACAAACTTCTAAGGGTGTGAACAAGGGACATCTGCTTGTTTCTATCATATTTAAGGAACAGAAAATTACTGTTTGGTCAAGTTATCACTTTGTGATATGTAATATCATTCTTTTCATCCTAATTTACAATTCTGTCGTGTGTCAAGGGAAAAAGAAATAATAAGTCTTTTCCTAAATATATTTAACATCTAATTGCTCTCCTAACAATTGATATTTTCCTTATCAACTAGATTTGCAATAGTAGCATAGTTCTAAAAATTACTTAGCTTGTTCATTTTTAGGCTGTCTCATTCTATCTTTCTGTCACATTATGCTTTTTATCAAATTCTTCTACTATTTTCCAAGAAGGGTCTTGATAAAGTTGTTATTAATAATCAGAGATTAAGACATAGTGCCTCACACATTGTGATTTCTGCCATTTGCTGTGTAGTGATAAAAGGATAGGTATCCGTTTCATGTTTTATTTGTCTTTATATCATTACAAGTATACATTAAGCTGATTTCTGTAATTCTCATAAAATCAGTCCTCATATATCTTTTGTACTGTTCACTCACAGCCTGTGCAGCATCTCAGCCTAGGTACCATTCTGCCTCATCCCCAGCAGCTAGGGCATGCAGCAGCATTTGGCTTCCTGCAATGGGACCACCAGCTCTTCAGCTGTACAAGGTGATGCCTCCATGAAATGGGTCTCTGACATCCCAGCATGTTCTGGAACCCTCAGGATTTTCTCTCTGAAAGTATGACCTCTTCTGCTCTACAGTTTCCAGAGTTTCTTTCTTCAAGTGCCTTATTCCTTTACTGGGGCCTCTTTGTGCTTTATCTCTTTGGACATGTGATAGTTGAATTTGCACAGGATTTCTAAAATGTTTGCTTTCTTTACAGAAGAATGCTCTTTAATGAAGTGGGAATTAAGTAGTTCACCAACCTGCCATTGCTCCTTTACCACTTGCAGGCATTTTTCATCCAGTTTCCTTTCTTCTCTGCAAGTATTTTTCATCCTGTTTCCTTTGTTCTCTAGAGATTTACAAACAAGTGCCTTAATAACAAACATCAGATTTTATTTTCAGATTTCTTTCTTTTCTAGAACAAATTATGTCTACTTACATAGTTGATAAATTGGTCAGAAGTTACCACTAAATTGTTACAAGTTAAGTTCTTTATAATTCAGCATTGGTCCTTTAGTTTGCCAGATGCACACCTCTTCTGTTCATAGTATTATTTTCTTAATTTTTTTTCTGGGAATGTTGCTTCTCAGCAAGTTAACCAATTGGATTACTCTTGTCTTTATCTAGAATTCTCTTTGTTTTGTAAAGCTTCTCTATTCCAGCAGTGTTCATGATTGTTTATCTTGTGTAAATCTTCTTTCTCTTGGTATTTAATTGCCTGAAAGCATAATCTCTGTGTTCTGTTTAGCCCAATGCTTGTAGTTTTTACTTAATCCTCCTTCATATATGCTGTTGTTAGTTCTCACAAAAAGTATATGAGACAAGGATTTAATAAATTTAAGAGGTTATAACATACAGAATATATTAATTCATTTATGGTTTATAAAGGTGGCAAATAAAGATCTCATGAGTCACCACGCATCAGCTATCATATGCTGAAATTTTACTCTGCAGCATAAATCAATACATTTCTGTTACTGCCTTAGTGGCTATTTGTTTCTTATAATGCCTCTTATTTAATTAAAATTTATATAAATTTAAACTATTTAATTTAAACTACTGACATTTCATCCGTGAACAATCTCTAACTAGCTCCTAAAACTGCCCTTCCAGAGGGTAGAAAATATGCAGGCATTGGAGCCATCTCTTCCAAACTGAAAAGCTTCCAGCTGTGCACCTTTTTCTTTTGTTCTTCAGACAGCTTTTTCATCCCATGTTCTATTGTACCTTCTGTTTCTTTGATAGAAATCCCTTGCCAAATACTTTTGAAATATCTAAATATAACTACATCCTCTGAATTTGCCTTTATCTTGGTGGTAATACCTTCAAAGGACTCTTGCAGGTAAGATAAATATTCTTTCCACTGTCGAAAAGGATATGGAATAACACTTCAGTTGTGCATGGATCCTATGGAATTTGGAAAAATTTACACATTTCATTGTGGTGGCTTTATACTACCTCTTTATACTTTAGTCTTTTCAAGTAAAGCATCACTGATATAACTAGAGTCCATTTTTTCAAAATTTTCACTCAGCAGCTACAGAATCTTTTGAGGATTTTCAGGTGAAGAGGAGTTAAGCTCTTTTTGGATGCTTCTTGAACTTAAGTTACCTATCAAAGAATAATAAAGGAATTCCTAAGTTAATGTTACACATCGTTGAAGTGATATTAACCTATTTTCCAGGAAGGAGTTATAAATGCTTTCATAGTTTAGAAAATTTGTATTCATGTATAAAAGTACTTCAGCTATTTATAGAAAATGTACAAAAATTTCCTGTAAAAAAATTCAGCTGAAAGTAGCTAAAAGCTGTTGTACAAGTATTACAGATAGCTCAGCCTATTCCTGTTCTCCCTCAGCTTTTTCTTACAGCTCTTCTGGGATCAGAATAGGTGTTGAGATGGGCCCTTGGACTGAATCAGGTCATCAATTTATCTAGAGTATTTTTGACTTGCATTTTTGAAATTGACACATCCTTTTATTCCATTAAGAAGGTCCAAACATTATTTTATGTTGCGTGCCCATTCTTATAAAGCCTGCATCGCTTGTGCAAAGAATATTATGTAAATAATTCCTGCACATAATGTGTTATATATGTTGAAAATACGTACAAAATAGCTCTTAAAGAATCATAAGGTGAGATATAATTTAGATGCTGAACTAGTGTTGTCTGTAATCATTTATTATGCAAACTGCTCATATTAAAATGTATTGCTATTACTACTTTTGATGATTATTATTTTTAAAAATAAATTTGCATTCTGCTCATCTTGCAGCATTGGGGAAAGTCTAGTTAACATCCAATCTCAAGCCTTAGAAGCAAAAAATAAAGGGTCATTTCATACTCTCACTTCTTAAGTTTCGTAAAACCAGAAAATAGAGAGTTCAGGTGTTCTGTAATGCCCATTAATGCTATCCTGGATTGTCAACAAATGGTAGAAATTATATGCATGTAGTCTGTATGGTTCCCTTTGTGTGGGGGTGAGGGGAGCTGCTATGATGTCATCTGAACATGCCCAGGATGCATCGTCTCAGAAAGAGCAGGTGTCCGTAGTTCAAGTGACCTTTTTTTCTCACCAGGCTTGTAAGGATAGTTAGAAGTCATTTTGAAAGGGGTTTTGCAGCTTATACCTGTAGGTGTTTCTTTGTGCTGCTACATCAGGGGGCACACTGATTCTGAGCATTAACTTAAAATGTCAGTTGCTAACCTTTTGAACAGTCATTCACTGAGCATTTACCATTTAATGACAGGCATATATATAATTCAGTGACTAAATTTCACACAACTTTTTCCTAGAGGGTTTTTTCATTAGGACCACAAACAGCTTTTCGTTTTGGAGGCAGCAGAGCCCCAGGAACAAATGCATTTCATTGTTTGGTTTCATGCTTTCTGGCAAACACCTATGAAACTGTGCTGGTATAAGAATGAATATACTCCATGCACACAGTCAGCTTTTGGCTTTACATTATGTTAAATAGAAGCTTGTCCCCAGAAAAAGTCACATTATTTCTTACAGAAACAGTCTACCTGAATGGAAACCCATTTAGCATTAGCAGGGAACTAGAAAAGGTCAAACTTCACAATTATTCACGATTTATACTGTAAAAATCTTAAATGGACTAACCAAAGCAGGATAAGTGCAGGTTTCAGAAGAGGTGGCCTCTTCCATTCCGTTCTGAGGAACAAATGAAAGGTCACAAAGGAGTTTTGTTGTTTCTGTGCCTAGATAACTGTAGGAAAAAAAAAAAGGCCATTCAAAAAGCAGGTGCTAAAAGGTGCTGTACTTCATGAGGACACTTCCTTCCCCAAAGAAAACTAGATGACAAAGACACACTTTTTTCTTTTTGAGTGATGGGGAGCATCCCTATACTTGTGAGGTACAGTACTGCAGTCCCTCATTTCCCTCCTTACGTTAGCCCTTTGTTTTCAGTGTTCATTTTGTAACCAAGTCATTTCAGAAGTGTTTTAGCCAGACAAAAGTGATTCTCTTGTCCTAATTTGAAGTAAAATTTTTATCCTTTCTTTGCAAGCTCTGTTACTTTTGCATGATGGCTAACACATACATCTAGTGGGTATGTGTATATGGATGAGAACCACACAAGTCTCCACTCAACATCCTCGACTGGCTCCTCTGCTGCCATTTGAGCTGTGCTTCTACACATCTACCTGGGGGATCTCTAGTGAGCAGCTGCTGTGCCACCATGGCAGCAAACAGTTTCTTCACTAAAGCTCTGGCAACTAAACACCAAGAGAGTAAAGCAAGACGAACCTCAAAAAAAGAGGTTTGTTATATAATAGAGGCTGCTGTGAAGGCACACCAAGTACTGAATCCTACTTGCTTTAGATACATTACAGAGCAAGTTTCTTGAGGGAGGGATTGTTCTCACTATTTTTAAAAGGGTCTTTGTCCCCAGAAAAAAAATCATTAAAATGGTTTTGGAGTTTATGTAGTAAATGATTTTGTGTTTTCCTTTCTGACAGCATCAGAAACCTTATTTGAGTTTCTGAGACAGTTTTCAAATCAAATATTTTTCCCTGGGGATCTGCATTTGTGTGTAAAGGCCACAGTGTCACTGAAACACAAGTTTTCCCTTTGTCATTTGACAGCCAGAGGCACATGGAAAAGGAGACACAGCAAAAAAAAATAAATTAAAAAAATGCGTTCTGTTAAATACCACACAAGGAAGACTCAAAAAATTGGATCAAGCGAAGAGCAGCCTAAGGTGCAAGGCAGTTACAGAAACTCGTGTACACCCTTAAATGGTATTTGGCCGTACAGGAAGAATTAACACATTTAATGTTAAGCCCATTTGGTTAGCTCTTGATGATGTTTTTATCTTGGTGGTGATTCAGAGAACCTTTAATTATTTTCCCTGAAGCATGCAGAAGTTGGTGTGTCTATTAAAAAGTTGCTCTCCTAAGACCTTTACCCTTTGTGGTGTTTTTAGAATTGTAAATATGCTGATTAAATTTTACCAGATCTGCTTCCTCAGTGAAACATTTCCTTGTAGTTAGAGGTATTGACGGCAGGTTTTAACATCTTCATTTTGAAAACAGTGTAGAAATTCAGAACAGGATGATTTTATTTTTTTTTACTGCCCTTGAAACTGGTTGTGAGAAATACCAAATTCAGGGGCACGTGTTTTGCATGCGCTCTACAGTTAGCAAGCTCTTTGGAAAAGGATGTTTGTATGCTGAACCACAAATAATTCCACTCATCTTTTAGCTCCTGGATGATGATGAAGCTCATCTTCTGTGTTGGTAATTTTATTAAAGTGATCAGATCAACTCGGGATTAATGTTTCTTGGATTTGGCAATAGCCTCTTACACAGTGATATTGCAGGTCATATCTTTGACAAGAGGACTAATGACATTGGTCCTGTGAAGGTTGGTTTATATTTATGCTTTTTCACAGCATAGCTCCCAAGCCATTTTTCAGACAGTTAGCTCACTGTACAATTTTTTACTCAGACAATTTTTTGCTTTGCCATTTTTTATTCAGAACAAAAAAGTAACTTTTCTTGAATTAGATTGTTCTCACATTCCCTCAAGTGTCAAAAAGACAGAACCACTTTTATTTCCAGTGGCTGAAAATTCCACCCCCACAGACATCTTCAAAGATTAAAGAGGGGGGCTATGGGGACGAAGGAAGTGAACTAAATAAATGGCTTTGCCTTGGATAGAGACCAGGCCTCTAGCACTACAGATTTTGTTCCCGAAAGAAAGGGATCAGAATGTTAGTGTATATACAACCGAGAAAATAATGTTGTGTTGTTCTAGTCCCTATAATTCAATATGCCAAACATTTCTGTATTGTGCTAGAAGAAACAGAATGTCAGAGAGCAGTAAACAAACTGTATGTTAATACAGCTCTAAATTATAAGGCAAAGCATGACTAATGTTTGTAGTTAAACTGCCTGGAATAAAAACTTATTGGTGCTGTCAATCTTCATGCTTCAGGATGTACATTGATCAGTCAAAGGTCAGGAAAAATTTGTCCCCTCACAGCCCATTCTTCCTCCTTTCACTACAAGTTTGTTATGAGCATGTTGATTGTTGCATGCTGGTTTATTTGTTTTCCTCTGCTGTTGACTCCTGCTGAAGATTACATGAAATATTGGTTTAACCCAATAATTCCTGGTCTTATTTCCAGCAAGAAGCAGTGAAGAATTATGTGGCCACATGTAAAGCGATCAGCATTTTGTTTTCTCATGTCTTGAAAGAGAGGTATGCTAGATCTTGGTCTTTGGAAGATTACCCTGTCATTAAGCTAAGTGCTATCAGCAAGGTAAAAAAAAAAAGGATCATCATCCAATAAGCTGATAATTGAAAAAACATTTTTTCCAATGACAGTCAACCAGAGAAAGGCAAAAGCATCCAGTTTCACACGTATTTTTCTGTAAACACCACAAGCAGGATGTTGCACAAGAAAATGGTTCCTTCAAGATAGAGGCTACTTTCTTGAAAATTTGGCCCTAAAATCAAAACTGTGAGCTGGCATGTTTTAACATGGATGTGTGTTACCCATAAACACAATTTAGCAATGTACCTTAGTTTCTTGTAACATATTCTATGATAGCAGTGGTTTGTAAGGCAATTCAGTGATATCTTTCTAAACAGATGAATCTTTATGCTGCTAAACAGGCACAAGGCAGCTCTGTTTCCAACATCCTGCTCAGCTGCAGGCAGTGGTGCAGTACACAGTTCAGAAAGGTTCGTGCAGCATCTCTTCCATGCATCCCAGTCACAGGGGTGGAAGTCACATCTGGAACATCCCATAAAAAACTCGAGACTTTTAAAAAAAAATACATATTCTGCAGCATGACACAGAAGGAGATGTTTCAGGGAATGATTTCAGACTGCAAAGGTGCTTAATATATATGTTGTTAAACTAAAAATACCTCCAGTCTAGCTGTTTCCTATATAATTTTGCAGGTACCCCTTCCCAATCTAAAGGAAAACATCTGTTTTGTGAACCATGAATGTTGGTACAATTGATGTGAGACAGTGATCCAGAAATTATTTGTCTGAGGAATTTCTTTTAAACACCAAAGCTGTTTATGAGAACAAATCATATCAAAATTGGACACAGAGGTGATCCTGAACTACCCCCTGGGGTGGGGGTATAAAAGACCATGTGCTATAAATAGAATCCCCAAGGGTATAAAACTCTGTGTGCTCTCAATATATCTGATTCTGGTTGGAAATTCAACCTGGGTCCATGTCTTCATATGCTGCACTCTTAATGTGGTTACAGAGCACTCTGATTCTCTGGCTTGGGATATCATTTGCCTTAATTACTTGTGGATCATCTGTCTTAAAGTGTTGACTTGTTTTTGAAAACATAATGTTTGTAATGCAGTGAAAGTCAACCTACAAGCCTGCTGGAGAAGTTCCATTAATCCTTCCTTATGATTATTTACACAAATATAATCAGTGTAGAATAATATCAAACCATCTAAATAGTAGGTTTATCCTTAGGAAGGAAGGAAGGAATTGACTTTCAGAAATGGAAATTTGATAGCTGGAGGCTAATTTTCAAAAATGCAGGAAAACTGATTTCCTGAAAATAGTGTGAATTGAACAGTCCAGAATCAAGAAGGTTAAGCAGAAACTAATCCAGGCAAAGCTTAGAAGGCATTAGTAGGTTACTTTCACAATTTTTTTGTAGTGCTTCACTGCAGCACAGATTTGGATTTTTAGAGTAAAAAGAGTATATGCCTAATGTCATTTTTAATTGAACAAAAGAAATCTGTACCAACTTATGACACCTTTGGTGGAGAAAGACTTTCAAATTAGGGAGTAGTTTCTCTAATAGCAGTGGATGGAGGGATGGATAGCAGGCTTGCATTAGGAATTAGCAGTCTTAATCTGTCTTTAATTACTGCTAAAATACTATTCTAGTTGTCCTATAAATAGCTATAAACTCCCTACAGTGGTTATGCTTGAAACGCTAACTTTTCAAAATTATTTTTTCCAGGTATGCCATCCACTGCAATGCTTATCTTTTCTGATTCTTTATGAGGTTCTTTTAGCCCTTATGCCTCTTTCTCCACTTGTTTAATACATATTTACATATGTCTTACACTGTGACTTGCCTAAGACATGACTACATGATCACAGCTGACAATCTAGTTTCACATGGCTGCTGAACAATTAGGTCAGCTGATCACTACTTCATGTGCCCTTAATTGATTTTTGATTATGCTGTTCTGTGTTAGAAAAGGTGACACTTAATTGCCTTGTGTTCCCTTAGCAGCTTCTTTTACCCTGAAGATGGCAGTTTTCAACTTGCTTTTGTTCATCTTAACCCCGCTTTCTTTGCTTAGCTACCAGCACAGTCTTTCTCTCATTTTTATGTTTCAAGGCATGCAAACTCTGGCATTTTGGCAAAACACAAAAAGGTAGTAATTTTCATTACTCCTAGGCTCAGGCTTTTTGTGAAAACTGGGCGGGATCTTCTTACGTTGCTGGATATCTGGCAATTTTACCTGCACTCAAGATCAGTTATTTAATCTATCAGATGGAATAATGTAGCATAGGTTTGATAGATACTTTGCAGAACACATATTATCCCTGTGCAGGGCTAGCTGAAATGCCTGACAATCATACCTTATACCACATTTTACCTCATTTTTATGTGTTCAGATAGGTAGTTCATTATTTTTAACACGTCTCATCGTGGCTGAAAAGCAACAATAATACCTTCAGAATTGCTTTCTATTATTTGTTGGAACGTGATGCTAAGAAGTGGAGTAAGTTATGTCTGTCTTGATCCTTTCTTTCCTTGGAAAGCTTGACATTGTTTCCTTTCCTCTTCTCTTTAATCATCTGTTGGGCCTTGCTGTCGATAGCTATGTCAGCACGCTTCAGGGAAATGGCATAGCTAGGGCTTGTCTAAACCGACTTGAGAAGTTACTGTGGCCTCAAGAGATGAACAAGAGCACTTCACGCTCTTCCTCCTGCTGTCCCATTCTGAGCCATTAACAGTCCCTGCATTTCAGGAGTTCTTTGGTTTCTTCTCCTACTACATCTTAAGTTCTGGATAGTTTTGGGTGTGGTTTGTTTTTTGTAGTTTTGTTATTGTTTTTTTTGTTGTTTTGTTTAGTAGTCGTGGGGTTTTTTTATTAGTATTATTATTATTATTTTTGGTGGTGGTGGTTGGTTGTTTTTTTTCTTTAAACTAGAAGCTTGCCAGTCTCCTTTTGTGAGCTAATACTTAACTTTCCATGACTTCTATACCAAACATCTAGACCCATGATTAACTTTTGTGGCTAGTCTGATTTGATCATAGGTGATAGTCAACTTGTTTATACAGCAAAGAAAGTTGCAGTACTGTACAAGGATGCTTCATAAACTGATCTTTCCAGGGCGCCTTTACAGATAAGTGACAGGGCATATGGATGGAAGATAATGAGTGCCAATTCCTCTGTGAAAAAGGCTCTACTATTCTCAGATGGTAATTACTATCACCTATATAATAAAGGCTTCCTACGAGCTCTGTTAAAAATCTCTATTCTTCTGAAATATAAAACAGTTGCCAAAGTATATTCCCAGATAAAGCTGGGTATAATAAACCTAATATCCAACAGCGAGTGTGAAACCACCCACTCACTTTTCAGTAGGCAATAAAACAGGGCAGTTGAAGCTGTTATGTGCTATATATAAATAACAGGCAATTGTAGGCTAGTACAAATCTATACCCCTGGTCAAACATGGGATTCGGTTTCTGTCTCTGATAGACAGCCTGCATCCAGCTGAATGATTTCTCTGCAAAACCAGTCTTGCTTCTGCTTCCTCCTTTTGGACCTTGCATGTAAAAGGGCAGAATGAGTGAAGATTGACTTGCTGCTGCTTTAGGCTCTCAGGAGGGAGGTTTGAGCTCCTTCACTGAGTTTTTCACAGCAGTTGTTAATAGGTTCTTCCAATAGCATCAGCTCAATCCTTTCTCTTAAAAGTCTGCATATCTGCTTATGATGTTATTTTGTAACAGTCAGGATATAGAAATATTTAAGATAATTCAGTCAAAGAGCTTGAAGAAAGCATAGTCTTTTTCACCAACTCTAGTAAAAAGCTTTGTGTGCACACATATTTCCTTGTTCTAGATTGTGGCCAGCAACTGAGTACCCACCAGCCACTTACACTTATACCCACCTCCATTCCCAGGAGATGGGGGAGAGAACAGGAAGAACAAAAATGAGAAAAAAATGTGTGGTACAAGATACAGACAGTTTCATAATCTGTTTCATAATAGTGACAAACTGGCTTGGACTGAAATGGGAAACAACTAGGAAGGACATTTATAGCTCAGCTCTGCCATTTTGAACCCACTGAAATCAGTGGACATATTTCTAATGAAAATAAAAGCAAAGATAAAGTAGGATGCACTTGCACCTGATGAACCAAGAGCGTCTGACTCTTGTTAGCTATATCTATGTTTTTATCAAAAGTTAGGGAGATTAACACATAGAAAACCTGACTTTATTGTAAGTGACATTTTATAAATTTTGTCTTAAAACGAGACTGAAGACCTCAGCAAGAGGAAAATTAAGAATAGGCTTTATTGATGACAGGGGAAAAAAATTGCTGCTCTGAGATATAATTTGCATTCATGAGATTTTATTGCCTTTGAGTGTTTTTTTTTTCAAAAAAACTATTTATATAACAGGACTAAAACCTTATTTTGCTTGTATGTCATATAGAACAGCAACTCACCAATCTGAATGCCATCTACCTGTTGCAGATTATTTACCTGAAAGAAAAGTAATCTTCAAAAGCCTTGTGTTCTGCTGACACTTATTACAGAGCAATATGACTCTTCTAAGTAAGCTCTTTTAAAAAATCATTGCTAGGATTTTTTAAATAACAAGCATTTACATCATTACTAAAAGTAGACATGCTTAAAAGTTCTTTAAAGTCACCATTTTAAAATAATTCAGCTGATGTTCTTGGCCAAGTCTGCACACTTATTTGAGAGTAGCAAAATTCTTTAGTATGACAATATGTATTTATTTGCTGGGGAAGGGAAGGGAAGTAGCTTGCTGCTGCTAAACCAGACAGGCAAGAAGAGTAACCACGTGATTTGGAATGGCTGCAGCTAATGACACAAACCATAATGCAATTTATAACGTAGACTGTTCTATATAAAAGAGTGAGTTAGAAACTGGAGCTAATGATCCCCTCAGATTTCAGTGATGAGATCTTCCATGGAGAATTATGTCTGATGCCTTGTATTTATGCTTCATTTTTCATGACTGTATAAGCATTAAATATATTTCATTGATCTTATACACTGAAGCAATTGGTAAAATTGTCCTGATTTCCAAAGATGTTTCAGACTAGAGGCTTTTTTTCAATCACCAGGTATAGTGGTAAATTGGTACTACCTTCAGTATTAGTATTATTTGAGGATTACACAAACAGCAGTATCCTCCTGAGATATAGTTTCCCACCTTCTCATTCCAGAGTCAATTATGTCATATAACTCTGTTCATAAATTGACTAAAATCCATCTTTTAGTGCAGCTGATGGTCAGCAGCCTCTCCTTTTACCAAAAGTAGCTCTTCCATTTGCTAGCAACCTTTTCCTAGATTTAAGTATGATCTTAACTGAGTCTAATTTATGAAATTTTGCCTTCCATACCTATTCAAATGATTCTTTTATTATTTTAGAGGTTTAAACTATAATTCCATTTAACCTTTAAAAACTGGTAATAACTGTACATACAACATTTTGCTGTAAATAAATGTCGATGTAAATGATATCTGATTCTTTATTCTTGTTCTTTATTCTTGATCTTCTTCATTTTCTGGTACTTGAATTCATAAATACAGGGTTAATACAGTGAATCTGACATCCTTGATGAAAACACAGCCTCAATAATTTTCAGAAAGATGACTTTAAAACCAGTGATTAAACACCTAGTTCCTAAACTGCCAAACTCCAGAAAGAATTCTTCTAAGACACCGCTGTTCACTCAGTATATTAAAGGCAAGGACTTCTCCAAGGTTTTGGATCTCTTAATCACACTGTTTTAGCTTCAGTTGTATATTTTTAGCTTGTAGTTAGCCCAATATAATTACTACTTTAGGCAGCTGCAAGAAAATATATGCACCATTGTAGCGGCTTAATTCCAGCATGCCAAACACAACACGTAGTCTTGCAAGGCTTGGAGCAATATCTGCTTTCATAAATTTGCTATAATAAGACTCCCTACACTGGGGTTGTTGGATGCCTGACCCTGGTCTCATCAGGATGGTCAAATGCAATGTAGCATTCAGCCTGCTGGCCTGACTTTGTTGGATGAATGAGTTTAAAGACATGTAGATTGTTGCTGCACAGAGGCAAGATAAATGGAAAAGGCACTTCAGTAACACTAATGCAGGTATTAAATTAACATGATATCAGAATAAGGTAAGGTCTGGGCAAATATTTTTTATCATTTATCTCTATGTGATATCTTGGACTGCTGCTTCATGCAGTATTAATTTCTGCACGTTACAGTATGTGTCAAAACTGGGAATTGTTGCTTTGCGTTTTCTGATGTGTTTCATTTAAAACTCAGTGAAAGGAAGCCTGCTGAATAAAGCTTTTTTTTTTTCCACAAAATTCTCAAAATAATTTAATTTTTTTGCAGAGGGCAACAAATCAGAGTATTGGCTTGTCAGTACTAAAATGTTAGATATTTTAGTGTAAAATATCCAACATTTTAAAGAAATTACAAAATACATAACACTGGGTGTTTCTTTAAAGATTTTGCCTGTTTCCCATCTTCCTTATTTCTTTGCAGAAGTACGTGCTCACCTGTCCTGGATGATTTTGAGTGCTTCAGGTAATTACGTTCTACAGTTTCACTGCACCAACCACTTACTTGCTCTTTAGTAAAATTTACAACTTTAATTCACTTGTCTTCCTAGTACAAAAGTACCTGTCTCCTATTGATGAAAGAATCGGTTGCAGGATGCCTTCTCTTCACCCTTGTCTGATATTATTGAACACCAGTTGGCAAAAAGGTTGATTTAGTTGATGCTTTCCTGGCTTATACTGTGCATATAGCACTTTACCCTACACAGCCAGGCTGTCAAGGAGACCATGCTTTTCCAAGAAACATATACTCTTGTTCCTGAAGTAAATGCAGTTGTTAAATACCTGAGCTGCTTTCAGTCCACTTGTTCCAAACTCTTCCAGCCCTTTCTCTTCCTGAGAGCTTTTAGTACTGCCAAAAATTGGAAAGGTTCAGACCTGCTCAGCTGTATTCACAAGCCTTTCTGTCAGCCCTTTACTTTTACTTTTCTCTTACAATTCTAAATGCACTTTTTCTGCTTCCTGGCTGAAGAGGCTGGAAGGGCCATCCCTTACTCCCTGCTTTCAGGACCAAGAGAACTTTAGGATTGTGGTGCAGGTTTAGAGAAAACTGCAATTCCCCAGTCCAGAGTCCTGGAACTCAGTACCCTTAGCCTAGTGGACGTTTCACCCTTTTCCCCAACCTTGACTCAAAAATAAGGATACTGTGGTCTCCCTGATTTTGAGCTTCAGTTTGACACTTAACTGTGGCAGCTTTAATGTGTTAACTGTTAAGAAGGTGACGGGATGGAGACCTCTGACTTTCTTTAAGTTTGTTCTGTCCTCTGCTTATTCAGTGTACTGAAGAAATCTGCACCGTGACGCAGGAAGCTGATGGAGTGACAGTATTTGTGAGATCTTCCCTCTGTGTGAGGAGGACAACACTGGACATTCCAACCTCTCCTTTCGGGTAAGTTTTTCTGTGGTGAATAGCTGAGCAATCCCACTGCCCTCATCTTGCATGCAGGCAAGTTTTAAATAAGTTTTGGGTTGTGCTTCAGAGCATCATGCAGAAAGACAGTTTGAGCACTCTACAAAATACCCAAAACATACTAAACATATGATCAAGTTTTCACCACTCAAGGACCTACGTCTTGCAGTTTTACTCTAAGCAGAAATTTCCAGTTGCACATAGACTGCCTGAAGTATGCTCTTCTATAGACCATGCTTGGGTGAGAGTTACACTTTTGAGGACTTGACTTCTCAGTGTTGTTTGTTCATGCTGAGGTAATGCTCTTTAGCTGCAAGAGCAACGATTTTAATAAGGAAAGGAATGGAGAGATTCCTCCCTTAGCAAGCTGAATTCCGCTTTTACGACGTTATATAACTCTAATCCTCGTTTCAGTGCTTCAGTGGGATGAAAGTGGCAGGTATTTGGCTCTTTTCCTGTCACATCACCACCGTGTAATGGTGGATTTAGTAGGGTGAAATGAGGATTTTCATCTCTTACTACCTCTTATGTTTCTCTCTGAAGCCAGTAATAGCCATTCTCCCTGCGGGTGTTCAGGACTTTTTTTTCAGGGAGTGAAAGACTGTTTCTTCTTCTGGACAGTGAATTGAATTGAAAGTGAAGCTGCAAGTAGTTTGTCCTTGGATGAAGAAGGAAATCTTTGGTTTAGTGCTGAACTCAGTGGTCAGGAAACTGCATAAATTGAATACCTAAGTTTTTGGCAGATGCTGTGTTTTTACCAGATTTGGAGGAGGAATGGGGATTTGACAGCATAACTTCGACACATTGCACTTAGAATTTGAACATTGTGGCAGCAGTGCTATCTAAACTCTCTTTGAAACATTTTCACTAAATTTTTCTACATCTTTAATTTGTCTTGTTGTGCACTATGTGCTTCATGAGGTGAGTAAAATATCAAACTCCTTCACTTGCAGATTGGGCTTCTGAGACTGTCTGCTCTGTAGTAGGAAGCAAAGTGCTATGTCAGGTTCTGAAGACAGAAGCATAAAGAGTTTTAGGTATTTCGGACCCTTTATCTCATGAAAGAAGGAGGAGTGATATACTAAGGAAATTGAAGAATTAAGGACGTGTTCTGTATTTCTGTTACAATAATCATTAAAACTAAAAAGCTGTAGGTCAGGTACAAAGAGCACTTGATCCCATAGTAGGGTTCTGTGTGAAAAAGCAGAGATATGAAGAATCTTTAAAGATACCTTTTAGCAAAATGATGACATTTCTGTTTTGGTGAAACATTTCATTTACTGTGGCCAGCTATGTCATTAAGATTGTTAATATAGCTCCTCTAAGACATTTTCTAAGAGGAGGAAAAACAATTCCTAAATTAGAAGAAATGGTAAGATTACTCAGAAACTTTGACAGAGGAAAAACTGCTGTGTTTTGTTATGTTATTCTTTGATTCAGTAGATGAATCTTGTAAAAGAGCAAAAGCACGCTGCAGTGGAGAAGTCAGATTTTAGTTCATGTATTAAACAGTCTCTTTGAACGTGTGTTATAAGTGTGATATAGCAGCCTTATCATTATTATGTGCTTGAAACTGAGCAGATGTCCAATAAATTTGCCAGAAGTACTGGTGGTTCCCTGAGGTGACTTTTTTGCCCACAGGGAGAAATGCAGTAAACCCAGACTTTCAACACTGTTCTGTGGGAAAGCATGAGTGCCTTAAGACCAGAAGTATGGACAGGCATCTGAAATGCCACTAGTGTCAGCCTTTACAGAGAGGCTTTATGTGGCTAAAATTAAGATTGTAAGAGGCTGGCTTCCCTTACTCTCTAAGTGCAGTGGCACAATAACTGAATGTGTAAGGTAGGGTCTCATACAAGCTTGCAGTACGGTTTCCAGGTAAGATAAGCCTTTTCTTGTGATTTGGATTGCACTTCCTTTATTGAAATGGCATCTATGATTGATTTGTATCCATCTTAAGGCATTGAATAGTTCAGGAAGGGTTACTAGGCAATGCAGACTAGGCAACATGACTATGCTGTCTGAAAGAAGATCCTCCTTCATTCCCTTTCTCTGTTGCTACTCTTACCTTCCTTACTGAACTCACAGCCACCGTGCATGCAGTGACATGGTTAAATACACTGGACATCGTTCGGTGGAACCTGTTGCATCACTGCAGAAGAAGGCAGCTCTTCTGCACCCCTCCCAAGGTCAGAGCAAGTTGAGTAGGAGGGAACCTCATCCCTCAAACGCCAAGTGACTAAGTCAGATGTCCTACCTGTATGTGCTATTTCTGATCCCAAGGTGGTTTCACTGCAGCTCTGAGACAGATCTCTTTCTGTGTTGCAGCTCTTACCTGAAATACAAGGAAGTGTTTTGTAAAGCATGGACTTTTTCCATCACTTATGTAAAATTAAAATAAAAAAAAAAAGCTTTCTGTTCTTCTGCTGGCACTATGTGGAAGACATATTGATGGCATCGGCCAGCACAGACATAGAGTGAAGACACATTGGATAGCACAAATAATTGGCGTGCAGTCCAGTTCTTCAAGTTTAAACATGGTAAATTACACACTATGGCTGCCAGATGGTTTAGTATCATACAGCTGGTTGAAAAAACAGAACTAATTTTCATAAAATTTAGAAGATTTACACTACTTAAAAGTGTACTAAATTGAAAACTGCCCACTAAATAAATTTTCTGCTAGTTCTTCTCATGGAATGGTGTGCAGTAAAGTCTTGTAAGCATAGTTTGTGTGTATGATTGTCACGGTTTAGGGTCAGAGCAGCCCCTTAGACCAATAACAGATGCTCTCTGTAAACCCCACTCCCTCCCAAAGGGGAAGAGAAAAGGAATAAGGGAGACAGTCTTGGCAATTAGAAAAGGAAACTATAACAGCTTTAATGACAATGAAAATAATAATAATTAAAATATATACAAATATATATGCAACCAGTATAGAACCCACCCCCCCGATGGTAATGACAACACTGTCACTGATGCTGTGGAGCAGGCACCGGGGGGCCCCACAGCAAACGGGAGCTGTGCTCAGGAGCTGGATTCTGCTGCTGGATTCAGGAACACACCGACGAGGATCAAAGGCAGAACAGACAGAGTCCTCCTTGGATGCTCCAAGGAAGGAACCTAAAGAGGACTTGAACCAAGCCAAGCAAAGCTGGCAAAGCTGTCTAAGAGGGGAGGAGAGCCCAGGAGCCCCTAGACAGAGATAGACCCTCCAGATCCATCAGATTTTATACCAAATATGCCATATGTGGGCTGGATACGTCGTTGGTCAGTTTGGGGTCACCTGCCCTGTCTGCTACCCCCTGCAGGTGCAGCCTTTCCCTTTCTGCACCCCCCAGCGTGGCGCACAAGATCCAGCAGTGGCCTTGGTCTGCACACCAAGCCTTGGTACCAACTCTAAACTTGGGCTGTTATCACTGCCAGCAGCAGACACTGTCTGTCTTCAGAAAATGCAGTTAGAAGAACTGAGCTGAAAAGTAAAATCACTGAACAGAATTAATTCTGTTCCCTCTCAAACTAGGACAATGATATTAATCTTTTTCCATAAAAGCTCTGAGCTACAAGAAGTTAAAGCCTCCTGATGTTTAAAACCAGTTGCTTTTGCTGCACAAGGTTTGTATCAGGGGAGAGCTTCACTACAAGCCATGTTTCTTAGTAAAGATACCCTGACTGAATGACCAGAACACAACTTTCCTGGCCTTGGTGCTTTAGAAATCTTCATAACTGATGTGTATTTGCATTTATTGTCATTCTGCTGTAGTTTTTTGCCAGATGTAAGCTATAAAGAGAACAGCTTGTCATCATGCCTAGAGGAGATCTTACATCTACATTTACAGTATGGGAACCTACAACCTACAGCTGCCTGATTGTATTCACTCAGAATTAGAGTATCTTCAACTATAAGAGGTACACAGTGGTGTAATTAACAAAAAAAAAAGAGGTTTGGTTTTCTACGTATCCTAAATAGAGGCAATATCCTGCTCTGTTACCTACTTCTAACATACAGATGCAGGCAGAGTTCCTCCTTCATTGGAAAGTGCTGTGCCATTGACTGATATATAGATATGTTACTGAATTAGTATCAAGGCGTGTGTGTGGACACGATTTTTCTAATGAATTTTGTAAGGGAAGCAATTGGCCTCTCCTGTTTTTCAGTGCAGGCAATGTCTGATTTTGTCTCCATCCTCAGACAGAGTATGTACCTAGACAGCACTTTTCAAGGAATTAAACTTTCAAATAGCTTCGGAGTCCCCATTACTTTTTTTCCCCTTTGTTTATTTTCTTTTTTGATTGCAAGTCTGAATCTAATTTTTCAGAGCTTAGCATTCAAGTGTTTTAACAGTGAATACTGATATGCTAACATATTACGTGATGATAAAAATACCTTACAAATGCAAAAAAGAAATCTGTAATGCATCAGCAAAATTGTTTGGGAATAGAAATCTTTGCTTTTTAAACCCTAACAGATTTCCTGTGCCTTTATTTTAATTGCATGTGCTGATTAAGAACATACATTCCTCTTTTAAAAGCACTGAAGTTGTGCTTTTCTACTCATAGAATGCTATCTCTTAGTAAAGACTAAATTGTCTAACATGTAAATTTGTCAGTTTTTCAGACTGAAAGACAGTCAATACTCAGTGAAAAAACATTTGAATAAATGTTGTGTCTAATGATATTTATTCCATATCTTAAAATTAGTCAAAAATTACAACAGTCAGGAGCTATCCCTGAGGTTGCTGTCGTGGCGTGAGACAACTTTACAGCACAGTCAGTGCTGCATAGCACAGTGGTGAGGAAATTCCTCTAGAAGAATATAAATTATAAAAGGTTGAAAGATTTTCCAACATCTTTCTTTCAAATTAAATTCCATGCTGGTTTTATTTTCATGCATTGCCTCTCGGGATGTAACACCAAATGCTGATAGTAAGATAAAAAGCTATCAGTTTCCTTTTTTTGTTTCTTTGTCCTATCCTATTAATAGATCTTGCTCTCAATCATTTGGGGTCCTTCTGAGAGAAAAATAGGAAGGAGAAAACAAAACTTACAAGTTTTTTTCAGTCTGACCTCAACAATGTAAAAGAACCAGCATTGTGGCTGTCAGCAGTCTGGCAAAGGTTCAGATAAAAGTTTTGGGATATGATAAAAAGCAAGTTAATGTCATTACTGGAGTCTATTCTGCATCAGTTGCTGTTGACCAGACATGAACCACAGCTGTACCTTACAGGCCATTGTTTGCATGTCCTGTTAGGGGTTATTAACCATGATGGGTTATTAGACAGTAATTCTCTACATGCAGATGAGTATTTATAGCAGTGCTCAGTACAATTTAAAGGGAGTGCAGGGTTGACTTAATCCAGAATATAAACCAAAACAGTCTCTGTAGATTTGAAAGAATATTTCATTCTATTAAAAGAAAAAGAAAACAACAAAACCCCACATTAAAAAAAAAAAAAAAAAAAAAAAAAAAAAGAGAGAGAAAAATTTTGTCTCTTTCTCTCACTTCCTGCATCTACAAAGCAGAGTATGCTAGGAAACTGCATCAAAGGTGTGAGCTGCAAACACAGCTGTTCAAGGACTGTTCAAGGAAAAGTTAGTAGCCTGTGGGGAAAGATGGCAGAATTACTCAAGTGCCTTCACAGGATAAATTACATTTAATTTCAAGTATTTCTAGTTATTGAACAAAAGAAGAAAAGTGTGGCCTGTCCTGGGCTTCCAGAGTAACTTGTATCTCCCATCTATAAGCACAGATGCATACAGACAGCATAGATGTCCATCTGTGCATTATTTGTAGCCTAGGAGACACACACTGGTGCCCTAGAGCTGGATCTACTCTTGTTTCCCACCAAGTCCTTCTTCACCCAGGTGCTCAGAGGAAACATGATGCTTTGTGTGCTGTGAATTCCTGTGCCTGATCATGTAACACTAATCTTGCCATCTACATAATCCCAGACTCTACCCCAGCAAGTACTGACAGATTAGACGCAATTACTTCTGTCAAATCAAATTATGATTTATTTATTAAATTCAAGTTTTCTTTTCAAGGCTAATGGTGCGAAGCTTGTTAAGTATGTTCTTCCACCTAAGTGTATATAACCACTTCACAAGTATCAATTGTTTCATTAATACCTTTTGGTGGGTTTGGTTTTTTTGGTTGGTTAGCTGTTTGGGGTTTTTTTTATATTTAGTATCTTTCTGAAGAAGGAATAACACTTATTTCTCTTAGCTCTTTTTTCCACTTAGGATGAGGGGAAGGGGACTGTTGCTTTTTGGTGTTTGTTTTGAATAGTGTCTGTGTTATATACGAGTCCTGGAAAGACAATGATGTCACCCTAAGAGTTTATAAAGGGCTTTAGAGGCACTAGAATATTACTTAAGTAACCTTACCAACAATTTAGAAGCAACTTACAAAACTAATTTTCAGAAGCATTTAATAGGGATTGTGAGACCCACTGCAGATTAATTAAGAATAACACTAATAAAAAAAAAAACTAGAAGACAAAGAATTATAGGTCAATTGTTATCTAATCATTTCCACAGTGTAAGCGATCTCAAATTTTTCTGATTTTTGTTCTCTTACTAGCTCATATCTGTAGAACCCTGGTTTGTCCCTGTACGCAACATGACTTCAGTAGCAGACAGATTTCTGCGTAAGTATTGTTTTGTCACTTAAGAAAACAGATGTAGGACATAACACAATAATAAGCCATAATTTACATGTTTATTACTCTGTATTCAGAGTTTCTTATTTTCCCATACAGGCACACTGAGAAGTTTATGGGCAAATTAAAGCAGAAAGGGTCCTAATAAGAAAGCACTGAGCCTGTGTGAAAAAATGATGGGAAGATGAAAATAGAAACTCTATAGAAAAATAATTTACATCATTGCTTTTATGATGAAGGTGCAAATTTCAAATAAAATGGGTTTGCCTGCATTGTACCCAGACATCCATCTGAGACAGGACATTTGGAATAGCATTTTTTTCCCCAGTGATTGCTCTTCATTCACTCAGCTCACCAGCTGGATAAAGATAAGCCAATTAAACACTCTTTGGATCATCTCTGCTATATAAAAAAAGCTATACTTAACTAGTCAGGTCAGAAGTATTTCCGGTCCTCTCTCCTGCCTCTGGCAACAGCCAAAAGCATGTGACTAGGGAGCAGGAACCCTTCAGTCACTTTCTCTGCTTACAGCAGCCTGTGGCCACTCAATCAAATAACAAGTTCAATAAACAGCTTTAATGGGCTTTTCCTCCATGAAATTGTCCCGCTGCTTTTTGAACTCATATTTACTTTTAGCCTCTACACCACCTTGTGGTAATCAGTTCCACCACCGCATTACATGAATGTTCTTTTTTAAACAATTCTAAGTGATCTTTTCTCAAATTATTTTGCAGGAATAAGAAAACCATGAGTTTTATGACCTCTGATTTTTGTGATCACAGTTAAGATCATTGCCTGTCACTGTAGCAAAGGGATTAGATAAAAATTCTAAATGTTGCTGTCTTCCTATGTCCTTAAAGTCCAAGCATCTTACTCAGGTGGATTGCAGAGACTGATGGTGCTCTTATACAATGCTGAGAGTTATTGAGAACTTTGTTATGTGGAAAAATTTGGGGTCAGAGTTTAAGTCCTTTAAAGTTTCTCCATAAAATAGCTGTTGATTTCTCTTTCCTGATATCATTGTCCTAATTTTCTGTGATTTTTTTGTTGCAAATGCTTCATTACATTTTCCCCTATATTTCATAGCATCATGCATGGAAAAGCTGAAATTTAGCTGCATATATAGGGTTTATCAGAGCCTCAAGGGCCTTAATTTCATAAGCTGTGTTAGTAGCCTTGAGTCACTTCCATTACATATGATGATCTACGTGCAGCTGCCATCTGGTGCAGTGCTGAGACACTCCAGGTGACTTGGATTTTTTTCCACTCATGTTCAGAGGACACTAAGCACATGGTATGTGATACAGGCACTACTTGGGCAATAGGTTTCTATGTAAAACTGTTGATGCCAGATTTAAGTCTTTGGAAATAAATTCTGGTTTTCACTCTGATGCCTAAAATCAGCTTCTTCTTTCCAGGCCCCACATTTCTTTTATGGCAGAATTTTATGTATTTTTTCATTCCTTCTTCAAGTAACTTACATTCTCAAAGTCCTGTCAGCCTCTCTGCTGGGTGTTTCTTTACCTTTTCTAGCTGCTTTTTCTCCCCTTTAAATTTTGGAAGGGAAATTGCCTGCAGAGCTACAACGCAAGTTCTTCACTACTTCTGCATTCCCCCTCATTTTACTTCTGGACCTTGCTTATAGGGTCACACATGTGAAGAAATATAATCCCCAACTAACCTGGATGCACAGATATGGTAAGACTGAGAAAACTGTGCTTCAACTAGAGAAGTATCTTTTCTTCAGACTGAAAGCAATGATAGTATTAAATTGCTGAAAAGAACACTGTTGACCAGCATGGTCCTTCTAATTTGGGTGTACTTCATTACTATAATCCCCCAGTAAAGCCATCCTAATACGAACGTGCTCTTGTTTCTTTTTTAATGATAAGCATCTTGTGCTTCATGCTTGTTCATAGGCCTACTTTGTCAAATGTTGCAGTGTAAAATTTAAGGTTTTTTTCAGATTCCTCAAGTAGATAATTTAGAACAGATTGATAATTATCTTGAAGAGTAACTTAAATAAAATGTGGATTTCTCTGGTGTTTTAACCTTGTCTTCTGCAAGGACAAACACAACAGAGTTAAGAGATTCTTCCATACATGAAAGGAGGTTGTAGTGAGGTGGTCATTGGTCTCTTCTCCAAAGTAACTAGAGATAGGATGAGAAGAAATGGGCTTAAGTTGCACCAGGGAAGGTTTAAATTGGATATTAGGAAAAATTTCCATACTGAAAGAAGCATTGGAATAGACTGCCCAGGGAAGTAAGTGGTGGAGTCTCCATCCCTGGAGGTGTTCAAAAAACATGTAGACATGGCACTTCAGGACATGGTTTAGTGGTCATGATAATGTTGGGTAGATGGTTAAACTGAATGATCTTAGAGTTTTTTTCCGGATGTAGTGATTCTATAACTCTATGCCATATGACAGAAATATGCATGTTTTCAAGGACTGAGATGGATTAGTCTTTGATACGATTATGCTGTCACTTTTATTTCAGAAGCACATTTGAAAATGAAAATGTACCAAAAAAAATGACTACAGACTCCTGTATTTGCAAAAAATGTAATTGCCTGTGGCTTCTAAAACCTATGGCTGAAATCTTTGATTTATTTCCTTTGAATATGGCTGGGGTTTTTTTTCTGGAAAAAGCATGGAAGCCTGATTAATAGTTGAGGTTTAAACCACTTCCTTAATTTGTTGAAGAAGACACTTGGTAGGTATACCTTGGGAAATTCTGTGTCAGCTTTTCCAATTACTAGCCATTGAGAATTTACTTTTTATTAACAGATAAAAGACTGAAGACTGCTACTTCAATCAGCCTTTCTTTTGCTTGCTGTTCTTAGTTATTACAAATACAGTATCCTTTGCCTGCTAGTGATATTTTGGAGTGGAATATTTTCAAAATAGACTTCATACATTTCAGATTTATTCTGGTTTTATTCAGTATTTTATGTAAGTAATCCCTGCTGCTACTCAGTATTGAAGGCCTTGATCCTATAACTGACAGCATGCTAGCAGATAGCTATTGTTGCTCTGGGGAGACTGTTCAAAGCAATGCAAGGAAAGACTAGAGATTAGAAAAATCACCTTCTAATGCTAGCTACAGAATATGTCACTATTGAAGTCCTTCAGGCATCCAGGTGAGCTTTTTTCCCCTTCTCTTCCCTCTCAGCAGCACTACCCTGACTGGCTGCAGACTCTGGTTTATGCAATGTAGTTATAAATATGTGCTGAAAGCCTCTTTCAGTCACAACCCAGCTTGCTCCAGCCCTGTCACCTTTTGTGGTTTTGTCTTGTACCAATTTCTGGGAAATAAATGCCATGGAATTCTGATCTTCTGCTGCAATCAGTTTTGTCTCAGCTCTTTATTTGCCTAAAATACCAGATGACTACCTGAATCTGTATGGTGTGACATAAAGCCTGCCCTGAACCTTCTGCTTCAGGGGCAGCTTGCCCAGGTTTCTTTAAGCCACCCTCACTGTGCATGCCCATTGGATGCACAACCACTCATCCCTCGTGTCACCTGAAAACCAGATTTCATGAGGTATCCAACAGTAGTATTCAGTTTCTTGGGAGTTTTGACATCCAATTTCTCTCTCACGACTCTTGATACCCCTTTTGCAACTAAAGCAGCCCGAACCTTGTCCCAGAGGAAAAATTAGCTCATGGAGCTGTACAGGGCTCCATGAGGTAGCCAGACTGCATTCAGCTCTGCAGAGTGAAGTAGGAATGCTGCTTGGGTAGTGCTCACCTTTCCTGTTGTGAAACACTGCCAGACTGCCATTCGTGAGCCAACATGTGTATGTTAGGCTTAAGTGTAGCAATTGTATTATTACATTCTACCAATTTAGTCTTTAATTGATGTGTGCCTAGCATATGCCATAAGGCCTAAGTGCTGTAACACCATGGACTGCAACATATGGCTACACAACACAGATATTATGACATTATTCTACAAGTTTCCATGAACAATTTAAATCAGCAGAAGCAGCAATCTTACACCCCTTCTACCTTTGGCCACCATTTTCCATCCCCACTTATTATTAAATAGTTAGGTTTATAGTATTACATTTTCTTGCAAGTTTTTGCCTCTTACAGTTGTTTCCAATTGCAACCACAAACACTCATGCTGGTCTAAGGGAAGGGAAAGCATGGGACTGAATGAGCAGTATCAATGGGGGAGCAGTTTTTAGGACAACATTGGTTTATGCAACACTCAGATTCTTCTCAGATTCTGTGTTTAAGGATAGTGGTAAGTTTTTCATGCATAGAATATAGCTGCTTTCATTTTTTTCAGGTTATCCAAGTCAAATCATGTTGCAATCTTGGCCTGACTTGGATCACAGAAGTATATTCAACCCAGCTTGAAAATACAAAGATAATACAAAGACGGAAGACACAAAAGGTATCAAAATATTAAAATGGGGCACAAGGTTTAGTTGAAACCTTGTGAATTATTAAAACAAAGATTTAGAAGCTACTCTCAAAGTCCTTATGTGTTGCTTATTCAATATTCATCCAGTTTACATAGCACTAGAGATGCCAACACGAGATGAGAATCAGCATAATCAGTCTTCATGCCCTGCTGAGGCTCTGCAAACTGTGCACAAAGACCATAATCAGCTGATAAAACCATGGTGCACTAAAACTGGACACCAGTAATCTTGCTACAGTGCTATATTTACTTAATCTATATTGGTAGTCATCCTTAAGAGGTTTAAAGTAGCTCTCAAAGGCACAGTTGGTGTTGGAGTGATCATCGTTGGGAAGCAAGAAGAAGCACTTGGATGAATATATACTGAAAAAGGTTACCTGATGTGTTTGATGCTATGGGTGCTGCTGGATCAGCAGATGACATTAATGCTATGGAAATTCACCACTGGTACACAAAATTTATGAAGGAGTGCCCATCTGGACAGCTTTGTCTGCATGAATTTAAACACGTCCTGGATCTACATGGACTTACTCCAGAAGCTAACAGCTATGTAGAACAAGTATTTTACACATTTGACATGAATAAGGTAAGAAATAATTCTTAACTTGTTGGCTTTCTTATGCCTGTATCATTTGAAGTGTTCAGCGATGTGTCTCAGAAGGCTGGAAAGGATTCAGAGGTGATTCCGTAAAAAACTACAGGCAAATAAACATGAGTGGCAGGCAAACAGTCATTTTAATCTGTGTTGAATAGGTTATTATCTTTGCAACCTGGATTGTTAGTATTCTTTTCAGAGTGTGTTAATATATGGCTCTTCTCGAAAAGGGTTTTTTAAAGTAGTTTTTGTCTGGGTCCACAGGTAATAAGGCTTTAAGAACATGCAACATAGACACAATATAATTCCTTCTGTCACCAAATAAAATATCATTGGATTCATTCCAAGCACCTTCTGTGGCTTAGTTTGGTATCAGTCAGTTCCCATTTTCGAATGACACATCTGTCTGGTTTTGATTATCATCCCAGTTTTACTGCTTAACATCCTAGGTCATCCCAAAGGCATCCAGCCTTTGTTAGTTGCATTGCTCTCTTATGTTCTTCCAACGTAGCGTTCATACAGGTTCCTTCTACCCGTGAGACACATCCAGAAGACTGTGCCGTCTTATTTTCCCTATAAGTGAAAGTAACACTTTCTATCAAATGCTACAAAAGAAGCGGAGAGACATCTGTAATTCCTACAGAAATGTTTGTCCTTGACTGAAATAAGGTTTAGGCTGAATTGTCAATGCTATACAATCAAAGTCTGCTTCTAGCTAATAGAACAGATGGCCTCATCATGGTAAAAAGCCTTACTTAAACAAAACAAAACCAAAAAAAGCACACTGATGTTCTCTACCCACATCACTGAGCTCAATTAATTCAGAGATGTAATGAAAAATGTGTTCTTACATGACATGAATTACTTTAGTGGCAGGTTAAAACTGGTCCAAATTGTAGCTAGGACTTCTCCATACAGTTTCAATTTCCAGAAATGGTCTTTCTGTTCTTTATTATTTAATTATATGTGGTTCAGAAAATGCTGCAAATATAAGGTACTTGGGTGTTTTTACATCCAACCTTTAATTTCTTGTACAGTGCCCGGTAGACTGACAATTCCCAGAGTGAGAACCTCTGTTACACCATTTTCTTGTTACACTTATTTCCACCCCTAATACAGCTTGTTTTTCTGGTATTATGTAATTCTTTCTTACATAGTCTTCAAGTAATGTTCCTATAAAATCATGCTCATTACATGCTCTTCTTTTCCCCCCTGCCAATTACCAGATGGTTAAATATAATGGAATTTTATTAAGTAGAATAACCTAACTCACTAACTGTGCTAATTACAGTTGGCGAGCAGACTTCATCTATCAATATTAATTCTGACTGGCAGAATTTGTCAGTTTACTGTGTTCTTTTCAATTAATAAAGCATTAAGTTCTGCAGTAAAGCTTTATCAATGTTAACTTTCTTGAGTAATGCATATGGACAACTTTTGTGCTCGTCTGAGAGCTTTTGTTGGCTTAGCTTTAATGTGTGCTGCAAAAAGCCCCTGACATCTCAGTGTTATTGAGAAATATTTCGACAATTCTCCAAAATTTATTCTAGACAAACACTTCGAAAGCAATGAATGACTTGAGGTTGTTTCAGAAAAATGAACTTGTTCTTGTTACTTTGCAGAAAAATGTGAAATGAACACTTCCTGACAGTCAGACTTCTGTCAGGATGACAGGATACCAGTGCAGGACAAACCAAAGGCATAGGGAAATTGAATGCTTTCCATGAGATAACTGAAGATGGGGAGAGGGAAGAAGAGAGTACCCTTCAAATAGTTTTGTGTCAACAGAAGTGCCTAGCAGAACTTGCCACTACTACCGGTATTGATCTATATATTTGAAAACTTCTGTTGTACTCAGCAAATGGTGCATCCAGTATAGGGGGAGAGCACAGAATAAATTAGAGGGAAACTTTCAGGGTTCAATTGGTCTTTATGACCTTACTCCATTCAGCTTTCTCTACTATTTGTAGTCTTTGTAATACTGAGGGTAATGAAAACTAAGTTTTCTTCGTTTGCCTAAATTACTTGTAGTATTGAAAATGTGCTTATAGATGCTGGTTTTTGCTTTTTATATTCTAGTGATGAATACTTTGCCATATCTATTTTATTTAGAGTACCTTCATGTAAGGAAAAAAACAAAACCATTTTGCAAACACAGACAATCATTCTGTATGACAAGTCTGTAAGACAAGTCTTATGTAAACCTGACATCTCTAAATAGGGAAAGCTCCAAACCAAAAAAGTTGAGAGCTTTTGGAAATTTGGGTTTTCTTTCCTCCTTTTCCTTTTCCTTTTCTTTTCTTTTTTCCTTTATTTCCTTTTCCTTTTCTCTTGGCATATTTCAGTGAAATGTTGAAGAGTAGGCATTTCAGCTAATTAGTTCCTAAAGTTCTCATAAAAATTGGCAGCTGGATAGCAGGGACACACCCAGAATGAATGCCCTACCCATGCAGAAGTTTTAGTTATTGTTTAAGGCAACAGCTGGTTGGCAAATTAATCAGGTACTTGTTTCCCTTTGCATTGTAAGGATACAGGGTGGAGCTGGGGTATCAGGGTGCAGAAATTTAGGGGACAGAAGAGAGAGTCTGTACAAATCCAGGCTTTTGTTTTGCCATTCCCAAAAGAGCTAGTTTAATTAACGTTCCATGTAGAGAAAAAGATGTTTCAATGTTTTATCTGTTTAGAAGTCTTCTCCCCATTTTAATGAAATTAAACAATGATTTTGCCTTTAGGGATTCATAAAATCCACTATAAAACTGCTTATGCTAGGCTTATAACTTAATTAATTAATCATGAGCTCCGGCTAAAGATCTGATATTCATTTCTAGTTCTGCAGGATGTTCTAACAGTCCTCCGTTAGCTACTGGAATCTCGGGCATAGCTTTTGTTTTCTAGTTTCTTAATTGACCTGTTGCAACAATAGGCCCAGGAAAAGTTTTTTAGAAGGCAGGACTGGAATGTCACCCTTTGAGTAGTCCTATACATGAGATTGTATAGACTGTATCCTTTTACAGCTGGAAGTAATATGAAGAATCTAGCACCTACTACCAGATAAAAGGCTGGCAAATTTTTCACCTTATCCAGTTTATTTGTATAATTTAGCATCTGAAAAGGCTTAAACACTTAGAAAAATGAACCAAGTGAACGAGAATGTTTTACCCGAATGTTTTACTTTTTTCTTTCTAATAACAGAAAAAAAACCCCAAACAACACCAAATCTATTTTAGATGAAATATCAACAATAATTTTTTTAATGAAGTGACAATATAACTACCAGATTCAGCTACAGCACATAGCGTCTAGATAAGCTATAGCTCAGTTTGTTTTTTTCTCATTCCTTGAATAAAGTCTTGTGAGATCTTTACTGAAAAGCCTGTGGCAAAAAAGGACCAGGACCTCTCGAGCCATATGCCAGCAGTTCATAAGCTTCCCCTTTGGGATTCACACCACATCTATTTAGTTTGATATGATGTGTATATTTATCTTTTGTAATGTATGTTTCCTGTGAAGTCATTTTATGGGGCTTCAGGCTGGCTTAGGAACTGGTTTACGTGAGAAGAAAAATGAGCTGTTAGTGTACCAGCTTGCCAAGATTAACGCATTTGGGATTTTTATGGCTTGGCACCAGCTTTCTCAGTAACAGTATCCTCATACTGTTCTTGATCATTCTGACTATACTGTCACTTCTCTAACAAGAGCATGACTTATATGTAGTATAATCAAAAAGAATTTGTCTTCTGGATTCTAGTCTTAATACAAAAATCCATCTCAAAACTCATTTCCATGCTTAACAGAGCCAAAGGATCTTATTTCAAGATGACTCAGCTCTTTGCAAGTTAGATGAACCAAGTCTCTCTGCCCTCCCTTATGCTTCAGTGGAATAACAACCTACCCAATTTGATCAATGGAAACTATTTAACTCTTTCTTTGCAGAACAAGCAGATATTTATTTATCAGTTTGCAAAAGAAATTACACAGAAGTCAAGGTTCTGAAATGGCATGACATTCAGAGATGCAATAACTCATTACTGTTTGGACTGCCTTGCAGTGCAATTATATTTCAAAGTTGAAAATTCTAGGGTTAATTGTCCTTATTTTTATTTTTGTTTGTTGGGTCTTTTTTGATTGGTTGGGTTGGGTTTTTGTTTGTTTGTGGGTTTTTTGTTAGTTTTAGGGTTTCCCCTGAATTCTATACGTTACTTCTGCTAAAGGATCAGTTTTTGTCTACTGCCGTGATAGTAAAAATCACTGCCAGATCTTTGACTTTACTGGATAAGAAAAATAATTTAGGATCCCTCGCAACATGTATTTAGCATTTAGGAAGTGTGATTCCAAGAAAACAACAGACTTTGGTATGGTGCAAGCTTCTTCCTGAACGTGAAATTACTGAAGGTGTCTCTATCAGCTTCCAGTTTCTATGATACTGAAAGTGCCGCACTTTAAATATTCAAATTTCTATCACTGTATTATCTGAAAACCCATCACTGAGACTGTGAGAACAGAACGTGTGCTAAGTGGATTATGCAAATGAAACAATATGATTCCTTCTTAGTGCCTCCCCACGCTCTTACTGTTTCAGAATTATATATAACAGCATGTTCCTAGTACTTTTAACCCTACGTTTATATGAAAAGTATTTATCACATGCTTATTTTAGATGAGATGTTAACTCAAATTCAAAGTATGCACTTCTAATAGGAGACTCAGAGAGAGTCTGCCTTCAGTTAAAAAGTCCCTTTCCTGAATTTCACTAGCTCTGATTTATATCCTTCTTTTTTTCAGGTTCTGGTGTGTGACTTTCACCAGTTTTGTATTTAAATAACTGAATGTTTCCTGTGAGAAATGATCAGAACATTTTTTTTTTCAATGCTAATGTTACAATACTGTATGGCCTGTGAATATATTATCTTCCTATTCCTGATGGAGAAGGAACATAGGAGCATTGTGCAAAGGCAGACAGTGCAGGATGGACAGAGAAGGGCAGAGGGTGCCATGGGGAATCAGCCAATGATTTTTCTGCAATAGAAAACATTTATTAGTACCAGAAATATATGAACCAATGCCCATGCAGGCGACTTACTTTCCATGAGATTAAGACAACACTGGGTTTATGTGATATGAAACCTCAGGCAAATATGTATTTCACATCTTTGATATGAATCAGGTAATGAATTTTCTTGAACAGTTTATGTCATGAAATGAATGTGTTAGTGTGAATAGTAGAGCCTAGTGATATCAAATAAGAAGTGGTAGGTAACTAGGAATTGTTCTTTTTCCTCATTAATTTCCAGCAGCTGGTAAGCGTTACTTAAACTGAGAAAACTGGATTTGTTTGACTCTTTTCAGTGTCATTTAGGGTAAGAGACAAACTCTTCAAAAAACAAGTTTGATTCCTTGTAGGTAGGGCTGGACAAGAGTCTTTAAAGCATCATGTTTCCCCATTTCACTACTGGAAGGTTGTAGGAATATTTTTATCTTCACTCACCTTTTTAAAACTTATTTTCCCCACCATTTCCAAAGCAAAGACTGTTCAGACCTATCGAGCTGCATTTTTTAGACAGTTACAATGAATCTTTTTTCTGTATTTTATTATCACTGTTTTTTTTTCAAAGTTTGTAAAAGAGTAATATAGCCATTTTACCTCCCTACCCACCTGTTAAGAAAAGCAACTTTTAAAGCTGAGCAGTGGAAGGAAAGTGGACTCGAATTGATTTGAAACCAGAAGACTACATTGGTTCTTATAAACTGAAAGAATCAAGAGATGCAGTAGGAAAAGTAGATTAAAAAAATAGGAATAGGCAGGAATGAGATAAAGTATCAGTTTTCCAGGAAAGGGACACATAAGTGACACATAAAACAAATGAACAAAAATTAAAACTAAAAACAAAATAAGGCACAAGTACAAAGAGATGGAAATAAATGTTCTGGGAGTGCAGGGAGGAAATAGTGTCTTATCCCCTCTTTCTGCATTAAATGAAATCCTTATGGAACCGAAATGCAAGCTGTGGAGACGAAGTGTTGAAAAGGTAGTTAAAATCTTAGCAAGACATCCATTCTCCATCAGAAACAGAGCAAATACTTGGACAAAACCAATTTATGGGAATAAACGTGGCCGTTCCCTCAGCTGTCGCGAGAGAGCAGAGCCCGGAGACGGCAACCCCAGATCCATCTCCTGGGGGTACCTCTCCAGGGCTTGCCTCTCCCACTGGCTCAGAACAGCAACTCGAGCAGGGATTTCTAGGCAGAAATTTCGCTGTGCTCTTTAGCAACCCGCAACAAGCCCTTGCCTTGCTAACTGGAGCCACTAGGCGATGCAAGCTGCTCAGTGTCTGCTTGCTTTGGGAAAGACTTGAGGTACCAAGGAGAATTTCACCAATCAAAACAACGGTACCTAATTAGGGAAGACAGATTTTCCTTTTAATTAAATGTTTACTGATGTATCTCTCTATTGGCTTGTTTTTCCCCTTTTCCAAAATGCTTAACTCGGGGGATTTTATTGCTGCTGAGGGAAAAAAAAAAAGGATGCTTTAACATCCAAAGTTCTTTGAAATAGCTGTGCTGTGTAGGCAGATAAAAATAGGAAGCTGGGATTTAGAGTTGTTTAAGGACCTATATGTAACATTATTAACTGGATAAATCCAATTTGTCTTAGCTGAAATCCTTCATGAAAACAGCCTGTGGCATCAAAATGTCGTTGGAGTGTAGGTTATTCCAGAGATATTAACACAGTGATTTTCAGGACTTTTGGAACAAGAATTTATTAGCTTAAATTAGTTCTTATAAACTTAAACTAATGTTTTTTTTAAGTATTCCCCTTCCTCCCAAGTTTATAAGCATGCAAAAGTTCAGGGATTTCTTTATTTTTTTATTATTTCTCCTAGCTGGAGGTGGGCCTCTCAGATTTTTCCTGGATGAGAGGACTCTTTGCCTTCGTTTCTAAAAAGATCACTTGAAAGTAGCAGTTTAACAGTCATTACACTGCCTCTGTGTCCTTAATCAGAGGTTGTTAGTCCCACGTGCACTTCCCCGATACCCAGAAGGCAAGGCTCAGCCCATGCTCTCTCCAACCCTAAACTCAGGAAAATCAGTGAATTTGCAATAGCTACAAAAAGAAAGTATTCCTGACTTACTCTGCTTACAAAAGAGGGCGCATCTCTTTGGCAACAGGAAGCTTTGATGAAAATAACAGCTTCAGGTGCGAGCCCTCATTCTGTTAAATTTTTTTAATCCAAATGGAAAACATTGGATCTCGGAGATATCCCATAACCATCAAGATAAAGACAACTGCACTATAAATGGTTCTGTGGGAAGTATAACACTTGTTATTTCATTATGCGTGGTCTGCTGGTTATTTATAGATACCTGGGTGCTGCAGCATGTGTGGCTAACACCCACAAAATCACATCTGTAAATGGTTAGTTTAATGACAAAGAAAAAAAAAAAGGCTTAGCCTAGACTGCGAAGAACTAAGATAAGCACAATTGCTTATCTCATCACCATGATGTGTATCGTTGTGTTACACTCGTAATCTCCATGTCGGGAATAATGAATCAGTAGTACAAAAAGGAATCTGACATAATAGGCTTGTATAAATGTATTTTTAAATGGTTGCTGCCTTCTGTTCCAGTTTTAAATCCATACACAAACCCAAGGAGTTTATTATTTGTATAAATACAGTAGCAGGCACACAAGGAACATGACTGTGAACTAATAAAGTTATGCCAGTGTTTGATCAATGTTTTCAGAGAATAGTTAAGCAATTCTGTGTATATTTCCACATGCTTTGCTGTGTATGCCATGGTTGAAGTGCTGTAGGAAGTAGCGATGACCTCTTTTTTTCCTCATTACCATGCTCAAGTTAGCAAGAATATGGTGAGTCCTCTAAGGCAGAGAGATTAGAGGTTGTGTCCTACTAAAAACATGCCTCATCGAGGAAAAAACTTTTTGGTTTATGGAGAGGAAAACAATCATTAAGCAATCTACACTTCTGTTGAAAATACAGGAGAAGGAAAGACTTTCTTGGTCCACCTCCTTATAACATGCATAGGAGGCAGAAAGCAGAATTTAGAAACAAAACACTCATTCATATAGATAGAAGAGTGTAAGGTGGGCCATAGGGAGAAGATGGTGATGCTTGAGATCTCACAGTTTGGAAACTTAAAACAAAAAAATAAAAATTAAAGCCTTCAGGGGGTAAATTTTCTGACCAGTTAACCCGTTCCAGCTCCTTCTGGAGGATAACTTCCTCTTCCTACAATTCTATATCTTGTCCAGATGACCCTCTTCCATTTGGGCAACCTAGGTAGTCCCTCTGAAAATACCTCACCTAGGTCTGCTTGAGCTGGAAAGTAGGTTGCATCTACCTAAACAGACATAAATAGACTGGGAAGATGGCTAGAGATGAGGAGCAGCCATGTGCCTGTGGGGAGCCGGCAATAAAATTAATAGAGGGAGATGGAAGGGTAGGGGCAAGGAAAATATGATGTTTGTCAGCTCGCTAGGCACGGGCATAGGAAAGCCCACAAGGGTGCTTTCTCTGGTCCTGCCCATGTAGCTCCCCTCTGCAGCTGAAATGAACCATCACAGATCCCTGTATGCACTCAGCACATGACAGAAGCAGAGAACACGGAAGAAAGGGTATTGAAGAAGAGAGAGACAGGGCAAAATCCAGAAGTGTGAGCTGAGTCATACAGGGGACAGAAATGGCATTTTTCAGAGCAAACAGGTAGAATTTACTGAGGAAGGACAAAGATAATAGGGCTGGACTGTATTCAAAAATCAAGAGGAAAAGACAAAAAGATAATTGGCAAAGATGATACAAATTTAGATAGAAATCTGTAGATAAGCTTTTTATTCAAATGTGTCTAAAACTTCGGATTCACCACTTCAAGCACCAGTAGTTCTCTTCTTTTTGTCTTACAGTTCAAACAGGTAACATTAAGCTGAATCTATCAGTGTGGAAAGATGTGCGACCTCCTTGTTCCACAGTACAGAGTTTTAGTAATCCGCTGCCTACGGCCAAGTTACCACTGCTTTCACAATACCCAAGAGAAAGAGAATGTCATCTTAATTATTTTACTGTTTTTCATATCAAGGTAGTTCCTGATCACCCTCCTGTGAGGTTTTGGGGGTTAGGTTTTTTCCGTTTAAAAAAAAGGAGCCATCTCTGTTTTCAAACTCTGTTAAGAGATTACCTCTTTTTCACTTGTAAAGAAATGTTAATTATGTCATCTGTTGTAAAACTGATGAGATTTGATACCATTTTCAGAGAAGGATTAATGAATCTGATTTTTTTTTTTCTCGTGTTTCCCTACAGAAACAGTTTTGCTTTACCTGCAGTGTGCATTTTCTGTGTGCCCCATGTTCTTGCAGTTTGGCAATAGTCTGTCCTTGAATCTGTGATCATCTTTATTACAGGACTGTCATTTTCAGTGCAAATGAAATGCATAGTCCCACTGTTGCCTGTTTATATCTTTTTCTTAATTCCCGGAATATTGTACAGACTCTGGAAAGCTTCTTGGCATGTCTAATGTAGATCCCAATAGATACAGTAATTTTATCTTTGTCTTTTAGCCCCAGCTCAGTTTGCTACAGATAACTCTTTTGGAATTGCTTCATTGGGCTTCCCATATAGAAACTAGTCTCTACATCCCTGTATTCTAGGAAATGGCTTTGCTATAGTAATTTCTTCAGTTCAGCTCCACATTGTTATGAATTTTCCTATTTTTATTTATAAAAGTAGAAATGCTCCATTGCCGCTGGCTTCTGTAACAGAAGATTTCTGTTATATCAGCCTATGCTTTGTCTGTGAGTTTATTAAGTGCTGTCAAACTATCCAGCAGGTTACAAATTTTAGACTTTTTGTGCCTCATAAAACTCATCTTTTTTTTTTTTTTTGTCAAATGTAATATCAGCTATTATATACTGTTCCAGTTCCCTGCTAGGGATGCTGTGAAACCAAACCATAAATCAGATCACTTTTTCCCCAGGCATTTTTTCCGTCCTTTACAGGTATTTTAGTTATTGTTATTAAACTAAGGGGATCATGAAAACAGGTATTACTTTTAAAACATTCCAACTTTAACATTCTCTTCTAAGTTTTGTACCAGAATGTACAAAATTTGACAAAAGTATGACTTCTAAGGCCTCATCTCTATGGCAGTGCAATGGTCTCATATGCCACAGTCACCATGGGTACACTTCCCCAAGACTTGCTATTTGCAAGCAGGTAGCAGAAGAAGTCTGTCTTTTTTTTCAGGAGGAGAAAATAGGAGGGAGGGGAGAGGGATCAGTAGGTGTGAGCAGCTCCCCAATTCCTTATGCCTAGATCCTGTGAACAGTGTTTGCACAAGGGCATGTGAAGAGATGCGAGAGAGCTGTCATTGCCCAAGTGGAATAGATAAAAGGGGACTAGCAGTGGGTGAGTTAGTGATGAACAGTTCTTAACCTAATCACAGCATGTAAAGTTTGTGGCCTTCTTAAGTCATGTTGCTTCGTGCCCTGTCTTTCTCTGGTCAATGAATGGTCATTGCTTTCAGAGTAAGGCATGATGGCCAAAGAAAAAAATTCAGGATTTTTGTCAGCACATACCCAAGAGGTTTGCCCACTTATTTCATTTCACCTTCCTTGTCCTCATTGCCTTTTTACTCGCTCTCACTGCTCCAGCCAACAGTCTCCTGCAGATGATATACCTGCACAAAATGTGTCCACACTCGCTTTCAGTCACTGGGATCACAGACTGGCTCTAGGGCTCAGAGTTGGTCTCTTGGGGAAAGGCAATACACCAACCACCCAGTTTGCTGTGTGTTCTTTGCCTACTGAACCAGTTTTGGCTAAACTGATGGCACAATGTCTGTATCTTCCTGTTTAATCTTCAAAGGTTCATGGGTGCTCGAGGAGTGTTCAAGCTTTCTTACTCCTACGCCACATTTTGAAGCATATGGTATTAAACATAATGATGTCCTTGTAGACAGAGCTGTAGCATAGCCTGTTAAGAGTAAGGGAGTCCTTCTTGAAATGGATCTGATCCTGTATGACATTGATTGCTTTCTGGCTTAAGTTGGGCTGGAAGGAGATTGTCATTTTTCATGAGGCACTCAGCATGTCACGGAACTGTGTTCTTTAACTCCAGCATGCATTCAGTAAGTGAGTGTGAGTGTCTTGTTCCTGCATGTCTAACATCCCATAGTTTTACACTGGTATCTATAGCTCCAAATTTGTCTGGGCTATAGTAATGCTCCTGAGCTTCTCACCTCCTTGATATCTATCCTCTTCTCTGATCTTACAGAGGAAGAAACAATTCAGCTTCTGAAAGTTCTAAACTAAAAAGTAGGACTACAGCACTCACCACCAACAGGGAAACTTGTATTTAATTCACTTATTAGACCAAGTTGCTTCTTACTAAAGAAATTACTGTAAAAGATGCCTCTCTGCTCAGGTTCTATAATGAGCCTCTCAGGCTCATGAGAATTGTGTGTTATATCTGGGTACCTGTGCTGAGAGGAGGGAAATAGGGTGCAGTTGCACACAAATACAAGATACCACACACTATATTCATTATAAGAAGTGCCTCAAGGAGGCTCTGTTTTCAGAAAGGCTTACTCCACCTACAACAGAGAGAATGCATTAACAAGCACATCTTTTTGCAGTCAGTTCTTTCCGTCCTTACAACTAAAATTGTAGCTATTCCTAACAGCTAGTCGAGGATTAGACTTTTATATTGCTAATTATTTGCATATAGTTCAAAGTCAACCACCCTAAGGATGTTCTCTTTTTTTGTTTTTCTAACACGCCTGTTTAGTCAGTGTGAGAGTCTGGAACTTTGAGTGGGGCTCTCTTCTAGTTTAGCCACATTCTGAAATCCCCTCTGGTTTAGAACTGTGCATTAAAGGTAATCTCACATGAGTACATAGTCACTAAATAAAAATAGAAGCTTAAGCTGTAAGAGGTTTACCTTGGCCATTTAAATGCAGTATTTTTCTGAGTTGTGCTCATGAGCAAGACTCTGAATCTGAGACATAAATGTGAATATTAAAAAAAGAGAGACACTTTCTGCGAAATAACATGGGCACCAATGAATCACTACCAGGTGATGTCCCTGTCCCAGAGATGCACCATTATTACAGCAAATTTATGAGAGAATGTCCATCCGGGCAGCTTACTCTGCACGAATTCAAGAAACTCCTAGGTTTGCAAGGGCTAGATCCACAGGGAGACATATACATTAAACGAGTGTTTGATATCTTTGATCTGAACCAGGTAAACCTTCTTTTCTCTATTTCTTTAATCTAATACTATTGCTTTGTTTGGGAGTTGTAGCCTGCAGGCTCTTCTTCATGTTCTGCTCAAAGAACTGCTGTTGTGGACAGGGTTGCTGTTATGGTGCACTAGACATGAAAAAGTGGGACTGTGCTTTGAGAGCTCTGAGTAGGACTCTTGTTAGTACTTTCTAGGGGCACTTAAAAAATGTCAAGAAACAATTCTGAAAATGAGATGTAATTTCAGTTCACTGGTTATTCTTCTATCCTTTGCTTATCCTGTGCTTGTATATAAGCGTATGAAAATATTGGTATGCTCCAATACAAAGGTATTAAGTTTTTGCAACAATGTTAGACAGAGGAGAAAATCCTGCAGTTAACCAATGATGCAGGGCAGAGCAGATAAACAGATTTGCCCAAAGTAATGTATTGAACAAGTAGCAGAGGGGAAAATCTAAGTCAGATGAGGAGATCACATGTGGTTACAAGTTACCAAACTTACAAGACCAAACAAGACTACTGAATGAAGAGGTCAAGCAGCTTCTTCAGGCTATATCTCAAATTTACCCTCTCAGCTCCTACAACAATTTCTAGTGGTTTCAGTCAGCTCTCTGTAATGTACTGGCTCCAAGACAGACAATATATATTTTCTTCAGGCATACAGACAAGAACAAAGCTGTGATCAGCTGGTGCTTGTGTGCCGCACCTTTCACTAGGTGTTGAAGACCTCAGGCCATGTGGTTGTGGAGGGAGAGGGGAAAAGACATCAGAGGATCTGATGAGAGACTCGCAGACAAGCATGGGCTGTTTTGTAGGTATGTCTTGAGTGCTGCCTTGTGCTCACAAGGTCCTGGAGCTGGCCACCTTAAGCCCTCCACTTACTGCAATGCTGGATGTTCCAGGGCACTGCCTGTCAGCACATGCTCTGCAGAACAGTAAAACCTTCGGGTCTGAGAGACATTCAGATTCGGAATTAACGTGAAAGTCAGGAAAGGGGAATAAAGGCAGGTTTCAGAAAGAGCATTTGCTCACTTTTAGTTGTGGTGGCAGTGGTCAAACACAAACAAAATGGGACTCCTCTGATAATTTTTGCTTCATGATCAGGAGTTTCAGAATTGTGTCATCCTGTTCTGCAGGCTGTCATCACCCTCATATTTTAAGGGGTCAAGTTGGCAGATAGTGAAGTGACTTTTCCTGTAAGAAGTAGAGGGCAGATGCTTGGGGGACTGAATACATCTGTTTTAAACACAGAGTGACAGTTTGCATAGTGTGCTGGATGGAAAGGCAGGAGGAGCTGCACCAGGATTGTCAGCTGTCTTTTCAGCCTGGCTAGTGGGATCATCATCCTGAAAGATCTATGCTGTTTCAGCTGTGTGACTGAACTCCCTCTTTTACTAGGAACTTCCTTGCTGCATCTTTCTGAACTTTATTTTATCAGTCTTCATCCTCATCTTCCTCAGATGAACCAAGATCAATCAAGGGTAAAGGATGGAAAAACAGGGCAATGACCAGGAATTCAGTCTCACAGAAAAACTGTTTCATCACTCATATTGCTAACCATCACATCTTTCAGGAACATGCCCTTCGGGGACAGCAGAGTATGGCTGTATAGTCAATAGAAAGCCGTTTTCTACTATGTCTCTTATTTTGTCATATTTAGGGTCACAGATACAAGATCAATGAGGGGTGGCTTGCCTGATTACAGCAAACTGGGTGGGCTGAAGAGCAGTTATTTCAACAGACAAAACCACATGTGTCCAGCACCTCACAATCTGCCAAGTGGGGTCTAGACCACTTGTGCAATTCCATGCATTTGCCAGTCTTCACAGCTAAGGACTTTTCCAAACTACAGCATGCATGGCCATTGACAGAGATTGTGAACCTTGAACACCTTTTGGAGGGTCTTAACATAGCACCTCTTCCAGTTCCTATAGATATTTCTTTCAGGTGTTTCATACCTAGGTTTGCTGAAAATTTCAGCTCTCTGTGTAATATGAAGTTGAGCTGTGGTTATAGCAAGGAGATCCCAACCTGTAGATTAGCTTCCAAGCTAAAATGAAAATGAGGAAAAAATAAATAAATAAATCCCAGAAAAACTAAATAGAGGAACAGGTATTACACAATACAGCAGCTGGGAATCAAAGCAGAGTGCAGCAAAGCACTCATAAATCTATGCTGCTCTATGCCTGTGAGCATTTGTAAAGGTATGTTTGGTATTCAGAGCACCAGCCTTGCTAGGGAAGGGTGTCAGGCAAACAAAACTAAATCTGGCATATTTGAGACCGCCGGAGATTTTTATTCAGAATCAAAATGAAAGGGACAATTTAAGATGTAAGATATATAACCTGAGCCCACGACAACTTTTTACAGAACTTTACAGATTTGTTGCATTTTAACCTCTATTCAGTATAATGATTGCATTTCTGTTACCATACAGCCTTTGTTTCTTTTTCTAACATTAACAGCACTGTTTTTATGTTTAATTATATTTTTTCGTTTATTACCAAGACTAGTGACCACTATTTTTAAGCTATACTTTTAGAAATAACAACCATCAATCAAACACCTTTGAAGAACATGGCTATGATGCTTTTTATGTGGTTAAACTGGGAATAAAGTGGCAACAGACCAGCTTCTCAGGTCAGGAGAAAAAAATGTTCTATGTTACTTATGAGATAAAATAAGATGATCTCATTCCATATGCTCACTTTTTGTCCTGTACCCTTTCTATAGCTGCTTCTTATTCTCAGGGGGTTTGGCAGAAATGTAGGTTTTGATCCTGAAAAGTGTTTTCAGTTAAGTACAGGCATGTGAAGAGTGGTCAGTGGATAGCTGACTGGGAGTATAACACTGTGGGCTCTGAAATGGCAGCTATGATTGTACAAATAAAGGCTCATTATCCTTTCATGATGTTGTGTAGAAGATTTAGGCACTGTGTAATATTAAAGATATTATAATCTTTCATTTCCAAGACACAGAAGTTAATGGGTGCAAGTGGTTGCATTCATAGTGCATGACTTTAGAAATAATTTTGTTGTTTTTGCTTACATTTAGTTTCCTTTGGTACTACAGCAACTTCTCAGGTTTGTAGATCACCATTTTATTCCCCTGGTTGTTGTCTTCTAGTAAAGGGGTCATTATCCCAGTGAGTGGTGAAGTATACAAAATTTCTTGATATAAATTATTTCCTTTCTCTTAATAGTACCCTTTATATAGATGTGCTGTTTAGCTAGATGGCTAGCAAACTTGAACCTTCTCCATCCTTCCCCCGGGTGACTTTTATAGATATATGACCTGATTTTTTTCCTTATCTAACTTTTGTGTCCAGAAAAATAACATGGCTTAACAGTGAAGCTTTTGCAGTTTAAAATTGTTATGATTTCTATTGCTGAAGATTATATATAAAAGCATATAGTCTGGGGACTAGTTTACAGTTGATCTGAATTGTAATGAAACTAATTCTGGAAAACTTAAGTCATTTAATAAGGTCTTCTACTCTCAGTATAAAATACATTTTTCTCCCATAGGATTCTGTTTTCTTACAAATAGCAATCTACTCAGAAAACTGTGCTGAGGTGTTAAGATTGAGATTAATCTACAATTCCAGTTAGAGCAGCCTAATGCTCCTTCAGTTAAATTAGGGTCTTCCATGCTTGGAGGTATTCTATCAGAGAATAAGATGATAAAACACTCTTAAAAGGTGCATAAGACTTTCTCTTCTGTTATTCATGTATGCCTTAAAACCACTAGCAAATAAGCAGTGGAATATCAATCTCATAGTATGCCAATGGGACTTGGGAGGAGTGGTAATTACAGTTCTGAATTGCATTTCACCTCATTGTTAGCCTTGCTGCTTCCAGCTGAAGTTTGTTACAGACATCCATCTCCTACTTAGGATTTCCATAAAAAAAAAATAAAAACTGTTTGGAAACAACTGGAAACAGTTAAGAAGGAATTATGGCTGCAAGGTAGGGTTTTTTGACAATCTGTGATAGATTGAAAGCCAAGGCAAAGATTGTTTCACTCAGGACGTCCATACAAACACCAATAGGAATTCAGCTGCAAGCCAAACATTATCATTCTTTAGCTTGGAGATGATAGAATACTTCAGCTTCCCACTCATGGAAATGACTGTGGTCAGCGGACATAGGACAGGGAGGAGGGCACATCTTCACAATCCAGTGTCCCGTAGAGTTTAAGGTTACTTCTGGTCTTGGCAGCAGGCAGACCATGCAAGCTTAGAGCATTACACCAACTTACTGTGCCAAAGAGGAAATGCTACTATGGCTGCATGGCTTCTTGGACTCAGTTATGTTGTGTGTTTATATGTGGCAGAGCATAGTACTGTACTGTACATAGTTCATGCCTCTGGGTCAGCAGAGTGCACTTGTTCAATGTATAAAAGCTGTTTCCAGTCACTGCCTGTTTCTGTTGGAGATTAGTACCATAGGCTGTCCTAAAAGCTTTGTTTTCAGGAACATACTAAATGAATGCCAACCATTTCTGGTGTGTCTCTTGTGCAGACCACCAGCTGCATCATAAATAAATGACCTTATACACCATGCATGCAGATGTCTTTAATTTTTCCACGTTTCCTAAAAACAAGGGTTCTATGTCAAGGTTTTTGATCCCTGTCTTGACCTCTCTGGGATGCTTTGCTAATAATTAAGCAAATAATGAATCAAATAAATATGCTACTGAAGTATGAAAGTTGTTTTCTGTCATTCTTAGCTCCAGCAAAAAATAAAGATGCCGAATATTCAGAACTGTAATTGCAAAATTAACTTTCCTTGAGATTATCACAAGGAGTGCAGGAAGTGGCATTTAAGCAAACATTTTATTCATGACTCATACATTAATACTTGCAAGCATTATTTATATAATGGCATTGTCAGTGTAAGAAATGGTGAGATTATCTTTTGCCACCAAAAAGAATGTTTTCATTAAAATACTAGTGTAACTGAGTTGATTTTTAAAAAGATTCCCTTTATTAGGTCATTTTAGGGAAAAATGACCTCTGTCGTCTTCACCCTTAATACAAAAATGAAAAAGTTGCACCATATACAAATTCTTCCTGCTTTTTTTATTCCCTTTGTATCTCAGTCCATGCATCACTGTCACACAGTCCTCGTTCATGCAGCTTACTGATGAATTTTAGAGAGGAAACTGTTATGTTTATCTAAAATACGTCAGTAATTGACAAGTGTACTGATGTATATTTGGGTTTCTGTGAGAATATGTATCATACTTCAGGGAGATTATACCCTTCAAAATGAGGTTACACCAGTGTTAAAGGAGAGAGTATATGTAGAAAAATAATGTCTGCTATATTTACAATACACTGGAAGTATTAAACAGAACTAAGGAAACATTCTGTAGTCAGCACTGCTACTATTTAACACTTCTTCTAAAAAAATCTTCTTTAAATCAGCAACACAGACAATTGTCATTCACTTCTACTGTCTTGCAGATAGACTTTGCCACCACTGAAAATATAAACTGAACACTGCAAGAATTGATTGATTGATTGGGTTCTTATGACCCGTGAAGGACAAAAACTGCATAGCCTTTTAGTATGTGAAACAATGTACTGGTATGCTACTGTTGTAGTTCTCTTATAGCTTAATTTGGCATTAATTGAAACTAGCTACAGGAATAAGTGTCTGTTGCTTTGTCAGAAAATTGGATTTTAATAGGTAGGATATACTGTGAAGAGTAAAGAAGATTAATAGGTATGTGTTATATAAAATTATGCAAGTTCAAGGATTTTCTGTTAACATTTTATAAAGCATTGGATAGTCTTCAACATAGAACAGTATTTCCTGCTACACTTCTTGTGCACAGATAAAGTTGGTAGATGCAGAATAAATGGACATTCCACAAGAAAGAGTTTAAGAAATCTTTAGATAAGGAGCCACCAGCTGATGTCAGTCTTTAGTGAACTTTCTGGTTTGTGCTTTTTCATTTAAAACTTGAAGTTCTGTGATAAACTAGAGTTCATATGACATTATTATGCAGATTAGAACTATATTAAAAAACCAAGATTTTTAAAGGAATAAATTTTAAAATCTAAAGAAGAAAGTTAAAATGGGCTGTTTGATGTAGAACAGATAATAGGAAATGCACAAATGTGTTCCTTTGATAGAACTTTGTTGTGTGTCCAAATGACTATATAGCAGTGTAAATGAAATCTCAAGCTATTTTCTTTTTCCCCTGAAGAATAAGAGTTTCCCTTTACTCCTTATACTTTGCACAATGATGACAAGTGTTCAGAGGCAGACCACCATTTCTTTTTTTCTCATCCTAGTCATTCCACACTGTCCTGCTGTGTCTTTATAGTTCAAATTTTCAGGTAGACATTTCATCTGCTGATTCTGTGTTCTGCCTATAAATAGATGTTATTTTTTCTGGCCATAGGGACATGAATGGGATTAGCAGAGTATACCTTCTCAGTTATTGTAGTAAAAGGAAATGTGAATCATTTGGCCAGTGAATTTTCTATAAAAGCAGTTCTTGCACCTCATAGTCCAAAAAAAAGCATGCAAATGTTCACAGAAATATTTTACAGAGATGTTTTGATGTTTAATGTAACTCATTCTTCAATTGACTTTCATTTGTTTTCTCCCTCCACTTTTTCACCCTTCTTAAGAGAAACAGAGAGACAGAGAAATATTATTTTCATTTATATATGGCAATTAGTTGCTAGAAGTTCTACTGAAGACATTATGTTTTTTTAAAGATAGACATCACCAGCTATGCAATGGTTATGTGGCACCATATGATAGCTGCTTTCTGTGTTATTATTGAAGGCATGAAAAGCTCTTAAATGAAGAAATAAAACTACTGCTAGTGAGAAAGACTCCAAACACTACTGGGACCTAAATATTAAGTGTTTCCATCTCTTGGGGGATTTATTCTAATGATTCAGGCTATCTTTGCCAACTCTCCTTTGTTGGAAAATTTGATCTCCAGCTGGGCTTACTTTCTCAGATTGTCTTACTCTGATGCATTCTCAGGACCAGAACTAGCTGCTGAGATACAAATTGTCAGGCTGCCTAGACTGTTTGATGCATCCTTATGTGTTTGCAGGCATCACCAAAGTTGACACAACAGAATTGGGTGCAATAGTTAATAGCTAGCCAAAGCAGGGTGAGGGAGGATTATAATTATAGAAATATTTTCCCAAACTTTCCTGAATTACTTTACTTTTTATATTCTAAGTCTTCACATAATTGTGCAAACATAAGTTTAGCTGCACACATAATTTTAGGGCCGTCTTCAGGCTGAAATGACTCTCTGGACAAGTACACTTTTCTTAGCTTACTCTAACCAGCCAGCTTAACCAAGGCAGTAAGGCTGTTGCAGTAACATCTGCATTGCACACTGTGCCATGGGGCCAAGAGCCATATCAGTTGGTATTGTTGTTGGCAAGACATGGTACTTTTTATGCTGTTCCTTTTCTGTGGTTCCTGTGTTGGCCCAGCACAAGGGGATAGTACTACCAATTTGCACAGAGATATCTAATTCTTGCTTTTTCTGGTTTTGAATGCTTTTTCACTCTCACAATCACCTCTAATTAGTCTCCACAACAAGACAGACTTAGAAAACTTGTTTTATTGATAGTCATTGCTATCACATTGTAGAGTCAGCTGTAAAAGCCTGCATGTCAAAAAATTACCCAGCTTCTCAACCAAGCTCTACGAGAAAATAAGGTAGCTCAAGATAACTCTTAGCTAGAAGTCACAGTAAGTTACTTCCTGAAATGTTTAGGCTTTTTGGATGTGACATGTACAAGGGAAATGGCATCATGTTTTGCCAGAGGAGATTTAGCTTGGACATTAAGAAAAACTTCCCAGAACGTAAAGCACTGGACAGGTTACCTGGGGAGGTGGTGGAGTCACCATCCCTGGAGGTTTTTAAAAGCTGTGGAGATGAGGTGCTTGGGGACATGGTTTAGTGGTGGGCTTGGCAATGTTAGGTTAATGGTTGGACTCAGTGATCTTAGGGGTCTTTTCCAACCGAAACAATTCTGTGATTCTATGTACAAATCTTTTTCCCATTAGTTTCAGACACAATCCAATAAAAATAACAAAGCCAAACCATTTGCTTCTCCCTAATCTGAAGTAATGTTGCATAAAATTATCTCAAATGTAAAGGAATTAGCCTGATTACTGTAAATAGCAAGGAGGTTAAATTATGCTTTGCTGTATTCAAGGCAGTGCAGATGCATCAGTTTTGTCATCACACTTAACAGCCTTTGTACCCTTACAGAAAATTCCATGAAACAGAATTCGTGTTCTATGAATATTTTACCGAGTTCCATAGAAGACCACTCTATTTTACAGACTGTCCTAAAGAATGTCATTGTTCTGCTTTGTAACTACCTCCAGAATTTTTATACATCCAAGTTTATGTATCATTTCCAAAAGAGAATTTGCTACTTTGTACGGACTCCCCACAAATACTGGTGAAATTTCACAATCTTAACTTTGTTTTCTAGTGGTTTGGCACAGCACTTACTGCTGTGAGAGTGCTAACTTATAAAGTGTCATTACCAGCTAAAATCCTACGTTAACATTATCATTAAAATAATGATAAAAGATTTGATGCACTTGGGCAGCAGGTCCATCACACTGCAGAGCATGTCCAGACCAAAGACATGGTTTGCACGTGGTGCAAGACCAGAGGTGGTGTATCCAGCAACGCTTTGGCAGATGGCTGTCAGGAGTCTCCTTTCACACTAGGACCCAGCATCTGAGATCCACAGGTTAAGACAGCCCAGTCATAGGTCCTGTATGAAGCTGTAATGCCAACTGCATTGCACAAGAGACCTAAAGAAAATGAATTACTGCATTGGATACAGCTGAAGCAAGGTAGATTTAGACTAGACATTAGGAAAAAATTCTTCAGGGAAAGAGTGGTGGGATATTGGAATAGGCTGCCCAGGGAGGGGGTTGAGTCGCCATCCCTGGATGTGTTTAAGAATCACTCGGATGTAGTGTTGGGGGATATGGTCTAGGGGTGAACTTGCAGAGTAGGGTGAAAGGTTGGACACGATGATCCCATGGGTCTTTACCTACCTAGATGATTCTACAATTCTAAATGAGTGGCAAAAAGTACTGATAAAAATTAAGCACTTGGAGGTTTGGTCTAGTGATTTTTTGGCTTTTTTTTTTTTTTTTGATGTGGATTAAATTTGTAACACATACATTTTTGCTGAATGTCCTACCAAAACAAATGTAGCAGAACTCAATGCAAGTCTCTATAGAAAGGTATGAAAGAATGATGACGTTCCATTTTATTTTAACATAATCCTCATCATGTACGCAGCCTTCCACTGAGTTATACTACCTGAGTTCCTCCACTCCCTGATTCTTTTTAAAACAAAAGAAAGGATTTAGAGTTCATAGAATCATAGAATAGAGTTGTTGCAATGACCAAAATTACACATCAAAACAAATTAATTACACTTTTCTACCAACATGTGTAGGGTTTCTTTGAAAATATAATTTAAGTGTAAACAAATTAGCATTTACTCTGCAGCTTTCACTGAGCTTAAAAAGTGCTTGGAGCATATTACTACGATTACCAGCTAACACTGTCATTTTGTCACATTATGTGAATAGGCAATGAGGATTAACTTTGTAAAGTTAATCATAATTAACTTTTAAATATTGTTTTAAATATTGTTTTAAACATTGTTTTAAATATTGTTAAATTATGATGTAGATAAAAAGGAAAGTTATTTTAATGAGAAACAGCTCAGAAATCTGCTGCTTTTATTTGAGGAAATTGTATTTTTTTTAAAGTGCAACTGTTTATTTCTATTTGTTTCCTTATTAATTTTGAATTGAGTAGTGAGAGGCTACACCAAGTTTAATTTTTTTTCCCCTTTAGCATGTAAGTGTTGCTTTGAAACATCCAAAAAAATGCAATCATGATTCACATATTTGTTGGTGACAGTGATGTTGGTGTACCATACTTTGAAAACAGTAACTGCAGAAAAAATGCAGCAGACATTGGATGAGCTCTTTTAACTAACTTGGCCACAAACTCATGTAATGACAATAAATTGCTAACTGCTTTCTTGTGACAAAACATAATCTATAATCTCCCACTTTTTTATGGAAATAAAAAATGTCTACTAGGTTAAGAAGGTAGAGAGTATTAACTTTTTTCTTCCCTGAGGTCCTTTATCTGATAATGCCAAGTAGTTTAGGGAATTATAGTACACGTGTTTCACTTCTAGGAGCCTTCTTGCAAACATCCTTTGGGACATTAAATCGTAAAGGTAGTATCTAGGAGAACCAGAGATAATCTGCCAAATAGAGCGTCTTTGACAGCAGAAGACACGTAAGTCTTCAAAGTGCTTTTCCCAGAGGATTGTCTAACAAGAAATATTTGCTTGAAAGCATGAAATTTGCCGAAAAATGCATTTAGTAGTCATGGCTGCTTTTTTTTTTTTTTTCTCTCTTGCCTACTGCTTTAAGTAGTTAAATACGCTCCTAAAAGCACAGGCTCAAAATAAGGGGTGCAGAAATCTGAACTCCACCATCTAGGAGATAATGGCAGAAGGTTAGGTCCTTGAGCACATGTTTTCCTTCAGTACAGCCCTCCTGGGCACCGCTGTGCCATGCTTTAGGCTGAGCACAGGACTCAGCCCAATGATTTGGTGATTTTCCTGTCTCCACGCTTCTCTGGTAATCTTGAAATATAATCACGAGCGATAACAGAGGGTTGGGGGCAGTTGTTAATTTTAAAGAAATAAAATTGTTTCTCAACTTAATATTTTGGATTTTACTGGATTTTACCAGAGTAAAAGGCCTGGAAGCCTACTATATTTCCAGCTCCTCTAACCCAAAGGTCCTAGTATTTTCTAATTCCCTCAATCTCACAGGTCCTCTTCATCTGGGCAAAGCAGAACCTTGTGTAACAGTCTAGCTAATACAGCCTGTCACTTTATGTAACTGCGTATGCAGTTATCACAAAACCTTAATGATCTGCAGCTGCTAATTCCCTGCTTCATTCTTCATCCTTATCTAAGAGTCTTTGCTTGCCAGGAGTCTTCCCTTAACCCACTACAAATGCCAGCTTTGTTTACTTTGGAAACTGGTGATTCTGGTGACAGCCTGTGGGGGGTCTGGAGCTCTCTCTGAATTCCCAGTAGTGTAACAGTCACAGTTAGCTCTGTATTTCTTCAGTAATGAATACGCAACCTTTGAGGAACAGCTGAATGCCTTCAGAAGCGAAAAGAAAGCAAGGAAATGGTGGAAGGTGAAACAGAGCTAAATTAATCCTCCTTTAGGTTTCTGAGGGTGGAGACAGCAGTGCTATATTTAAATGCTATCTAGAGAGAAAGAGAGTAACACATAGGATTAGCTATAAATTTCACAGTTATTCTGAGCTGTTGTAATCTGCTGTTTGACTTGTGCCTCCTCCCTCTGCCTTAAGAGGTTTAAGTAGTATTCTGAAAGACAGGGGGTGGGGAGGGAATGTCCTAAGCCCTAGGTTTGAAATACCTGCACAGTCTATATTTGTACACTTGTTAATCCCGATAAAGCCTATTGAGGTATTCTCCTGGTGCCAGGTGGAGTTTAGAGATTTTTCTAGGAGTCAATTTTGTAAACAAGACACTGCTTAGTGCGTATAGACTCTTGGTAGAGTCCTCGGTGCTCCAAGTAAGACAATGAGTTGACTCATCATAGGGTTTTGCAGGGACAGAAGTTATCCCTTTCCACATGCACAGCCACGGCGTGTGGCAGGACACGGCTGGCTCCATCCTGGTAGCACTGCATCGGCACTGCTAGGAAATTTTCAGGTAAGACCTAGGCAGCCAAAGCACCATGTTCAGATCGTTCTGGGCCAGCCTTGAATGACCACGCAGTGTAAGGTCAGCTGTGTATTCAGAGCTGACAAGTCAATTCTTTTTAATCTGTGTTCAAATAGGTTGAAGCCATGAGAGTTTTTGAAGGTCCTGAGAAGATTATCAGTGCTATTCCGGGAACCCAAGGATAATGCTCTCCTATGGCTCTGGGCATGGAGTATATTAATCGTTGTGTAACACTACAGTCCCCCACTGCCCAGCTTTGCCCTCACAGGACACAAATCCCCATCTTCACCCAACAAAAGTGAGCAGCCTCCAGCAGCTGCACATTTTTCTTTTATTATTTTATTATTTTTGCCTGTGAATTACTGACTTCCTAGAGAGAAACAGGTAGTTTACTGTCCACACTGCACAGAGGTAAGTTTTACAGAGCCTGGAGACACGTGAAGACCTACCTAGATGTTTGTATTGGGAATGGTTATAGAGCAGCAGATGGGTAAATCATCATGGCAGTATTCTTTTAATAACATCAAACCACATTTGTTGTATTACTTTTTATACTCTCAGAACCATAGGATTATCTTCACAGGTCCCTGTTATGATTTTCTTCATTATTTAAGGTACTATTCTGAGGTTCTTGGATGCTACTGTAAAAAGCACAGTATTTCTCTCTATCTGAGAAATCTCAGTGTACGTGTAACAAGATTGCCGTAGCCTTCTGCATTACATAGATGTTTTCTACCTACAATGTATGTTTTCCAGTGTAGAAAGGAAAAAGAGTACATTTCTCATCAGTGGTTTTGTGCAATGCTTCTAATTCCACACCATGTAGATAAATGTGTCTGCCTTCTCAGTATTTCTATTCCTGGTGCATGGGCTTTTGAGGTTAACATATCTCTGGTGGCCTTTGCATGTCTACAGAATGTGGCTGAAGCCTTCCTGGCAAGTACAAGTTCTCTCAGGTGTTTTTCAGAGGTGGGAGGTTTTTGACCTTGGCCTTCAGTTTCTTTCTGCTTGGTACAGGCCAAATGATCTACCAGACCAGATTCACATACCCAAATGCATTAAGCTAATTTTTACATTGTTCAAACTTCTGATAAAACAAAATACTATTTTCCAAAATCCAAAGTGAAATGTAGGAGAGAACGAAGAAAATTAATCTGGTAATGGACATCCAGCAAGACTAAAATGAATCTGTAGTTTCAATAAGTAGTATGAAATGCTATAAAAAAGCAGCAGTGTAAAACTCATCTAACCACATTCTTAATAGATCTATTAAATCAGATGTTGGAAATGTAATCAGCAAATAAACCCTACCCTCCAGTAAAATACTTGATGCGATTCTTCATGAAATAATACTTGCAAAATTGAAATTCAAGCTGGTGTGCCAAAAAGAAGCATAAAGTTTGTGGTACATGATGTGTTATTTTTTGGTAAAGCATCTGCTTTTAATACTGGACCTAATCTTGTTTGAAAACTATGTGCAATTACTGCCAACTTTCATTTCATCTCAAACAGCGGTTAAACGGTGGTTTTGCCTTTGCTGCATTTGCTGTGATTGTCATTAGAGAAAATCCATCAACCAGAGCAGAAACTGCACAGAGAGCCTGTGCAGACGGTCAGTCTGCACAAGTGTCACAGCTTAGGGTCAGGGCAGCCCCTTAGACCTATAACAGATGCTCTCTGTTAACTCCCCCTCCGTCCCCAAAGGGGAAGAGAAAGGGAACAAGGGAGACAGACTGAGCCATTAGAAAAGGAAACTAGGGCAGGCTGAATGAAAATGAAAATGAAAATAATAATAATAAAAATTGAATATATACAAATATATATAAAAACAGTATCAAACCCAACCCCCCTGATGGTAATGACATCACCGTCACCACTGATCCTGTGGAGCCGGCACTGGGAATGTTCCAGACCGGGCCCAGAAGCAGATGGAAGCAGTGTTCAGGAGCTGGTTTCTGTTACT
>JANHFX010006261.1:0-52627 GCA_027560015.1 Chloroceryle amazona | reverse complement strand
TTCATATTTATATTAAATAACATTATTAAACATGAGAAAAAATACTCTGAAAAACTAATCTGACACATTCACATTCTATTTTATATTAAGTCACTATAGTTCAGATATATATATAAAAATGATAAAATTGTCTCAAGCCAGCCATAAAAGCAAAGTGCACTATTGCCCAGGGTAGTGGAGGAGCTAAATGATGCTGCTGCTGCTGCTGTTTCCTCCACAGGAAGGATCACTGTGAGTGGGCACCAGTGAATGAAGAGGATGGAGAGAAATCCCTTCAGAAACTCCCTATCCTTTCTTCCCTTTTTCTGTCCTTCATCAGTGAAGTACCAAACTGGAATTTGCATATGCTGACAAGAAGCAGTGAGACAGTTCTGCGTACCAAGACGATACATTGAATACAATTAATTCCCTAAATGATCACACAGGGATTGCAGTTATCTATGTTCTGTTGTGTCTTTATCCAAATTTATTTGATTTTTCTTGCTGTTGGTAGTTTAAGGACACCAAGGAGGAAATATGGTAAGTATTTATCATGAAATATTAACTAAAGAAGCATCCTTCAAAACCTTTCTGAACAGTCTCTTTCAGATAAACCCCACAACTAGCACATTTTTGTTCTCAGATGCCCAGAATGAAGTTTGTTTTTAAAAACAAAAACAAAACCCACACTCTTCCTTTTTGTTTTGTTCTTCTTTTTAGCACGATAAATCTTACTATAAATTAAACATTTCTACACTTAGGTGTGCTTACATAGGTGCTATACATGTTTGCTATTCACATGTGATGTAAGATAGTATTTGTGCAACGTGTGCATTAAATACAGTTTTGGAAACTTTGCTTACAGGTACTTGGAGTAAAAAAAAAAATATTTCAAAACATTATTTTGGTTCTATTTTACTTGTCAGACTCCTCCAAATATTTGCCTTTCCGGTAACAATTCACTGACATTAGTTTTGGTGTGTGTCTACTCAGAAATATATCAAGGCACAGATTGTTCCTCCATAGATTCAGACTTGTTTAATGTCCAGTGAACCTTTTCAAAAGGATGTAAGAAGTACGTGATGGTGTTTTTTGGGGTTTAATTCACACTACCTAACAATCATCTTGAAAGGGAGTGAAGAACAACACTGCTACTGAATAGCAAAGAAAAAGTTTAGAGGCTATGAAAATCAAATGGAACAGTGTCCTTACCACTGTTTCAATAACATCTAAATCTACGGGTCATAAAAAGTTGTGGTGGCTACTGATTACCTGTAGGGAACACAACCTTTTTAAGGCCTAACGTGTCTAACATCTGATGTGTAATATTAAAATAGTATTACTTAGTGAGTGTTGCTCTGTACTGCTGCATGCATTCACGTTCATTGCTTGCTGGGGTTTTTTTTGACACAAACACAAGTTATTTATCTATTTTTCAGATACTGCATTCCAGAGTAGCAAATTAGACAACCGTAATATCTATTCAGTGCCACATCTTACTTCATATAAAAGTGCACTATTCACAAGAAAAACATGAAGTTTTACTCTACCAGAAATATACCAGTGAATTTATACGTATGGCAATAAAACTTACAATAAATATTACAAAGTGTGTTAGATAACATTAATTTAAACATTTGGGCTTTTCTTCGACATACTGTTCATAAGACATCTTAAAACGTGTACTTTTTTTTTTTTAGAGGATGAATTAATGAAACACAATAGTAAGACTCAGAGAATCTGAACATTACAGTCCATACAGTACTTTCCTTAGGTAAATACCTTATCATTCACATTATAATCGTAACAGTTTTTCTACAGTAAAAGCCTTCTTAGCTTCTAAGAATGTAATTTGTACATTCAACTTGTATATAACTGCTACACTACTTAGAGTATTCTCATTCCCAATTTAGCACAAACTTTTAATAGTGCTTTTCTGAAAACAAATTCACAGTCTAAGCTGATGGGGGCAGTTTCTCTTCATGGCCAAAATGTGTGCCTACCCAGGTGTAAAACTTATTTTTGTCTTCTTTTAAATGACAAACATATCTCAAAATAATAAAAATAAGTATTAAAAATGTGTTCTAAAAAAAAAAGACTTCTGCCAATCAGGTCATACATTGTCATTTAAATAAAATACATACTGAAAAGCAGTTTTAAGAGTTGTTGATCACTACATTAAGTGGAAAAGAAGTTCTGTGCTTTCTACTGCACCTGACAGATTCATGATTCACCTGGGTCAGTTTGTTCTTCATTACGAATTCACAGGAATAAATAGTTCTAACCAGTGCAGATATTCCTTCTTTCTTCCTTTATCTCAGCATATCTCGTCTCCGAAATTGCTTCCATAGATCTCTGAGATGTTCACTGGTTACAGTCATCACACAAGAGTAATATTCCTTCCAACCATACCTTGGAGTCTCCTGGGAAAAGTGAAAAGCATACAATTGGAAAAAGATATTGTTCACTAATCTCCTCAGATTTACATTCAAATGGACTCAGACTCATACAACCTAGATAATAGGCTTTAATATTAAAAGCATGAAAGATTGAATACTTCTATAGCTTAGAAGTACTTGTGTAAAATGAGAGTTATAAATCCATACACAGGTTAAGTATTCAGAATGCATCCTCACCTCACGGCACACAGCTAGCATTCAACAACTAGCCTATGTATATATTAAAAGTTGTAAGAAAGGATTTCTTCTTTATTTAGGTATGTCCTACTCTTTCTAGTTTTGTTTCTTGCTTCTTCATGTTGGCACTGTACTAAAAAATTCACCTCTAACAGCAAATTAAAAGCACAGAAAATTATTGGTGTTCATTAAAAGGAAAACATTAGCAAAAGCCAAATACAGAATAGGCAGATGATATGAAAGCTTCTTTATACCAGGTTACCTTAATTCTAAACCGCATTGTAGTTCATTGACATTAACAACTGCTCACTGAATGGAAAGGAATATTGGCCAGAGGCTGGTCTGGGAGAGTCACCAGACTGTGCTGTCTGTAGTTATCACTGGATCTCATGATTTCTTCTACTATTCCTCAGTTTACAAGTCTATTTTGATAGTATGTACAGAAAGATGGAAAAGGGCTAAATAATAGACCTACTGGGGAAAGAGGCTAAGTAAGGAACAAGAATTATAACTGTAGGTAAGTCAGAAGCATTTACAAGGAATTTTAAATTGTAATCCACCTCAGAAATTAAGTTTGATATATGGAGGTAAATGGATACAGTGTCAAGGTAAAAGACTGTCTGTCTTAGAGCTTGTTTTTGTTGAACTGAGCAAGGAAGTTAAAAATACTGTGACACTGCAGTATATTAAAACCAACCATTAGAGAGTAAAGCCTACTTTCCGTTTATTCTCTTTACTCATCTTGTATAATTAAAAAGCATAGAATATTATGCAGATGTTGTAAATATTCAGAAAACAAATCTATTCCATAGCAGTATATAATACAATAATGAAATATTAGAAACAATACTTGTAAGAATGCATAATTTAGTTGAGATTTATAGCCAACCTTACAAAATAAATCCATTAATTGCAAAATGCATTGCATTATTTCACAAAGGCACATTCAGTTGATCAACCAGTGTTTTAAGTACATTTATGTTTTAATTTATGAAACAAGTTCAGGGAAATGATCATGAAAATCAGTAAAAGAAACACTGACGGACATTAACTAATCATCTACTTATTTGTAATGTATGCATTGTTGCTCTATCTACTCTCTGTGTACCGAATCACAGGAGGAACATTCTGTCCCCATACTCTGCAATGCTTTCACATTTCACTGGAACTTTTTCCTCCCACTGTATCCAGGTATGTTTTTAAAGTTCTAGTCAGGTTTAGGATCAAAGGTTTGGGTTTGGAAACTTCCAGTCACTTTTGTAAGATAAATAAGTAAGGTGGGCCTGTCACACACCTCTGACTTCATCTGCTTTAGAGGAGGTAAGAAACAGCACCAGCTAGTAAGCAACAGCTTCTTCAGTTTGTTATTTGGGGGTTGTTTTATTTTGAAAGCTCTGTCATGTTCAGTGTATTCAACTGCTGTGTATTAGGAAAGTATGGAAATTAAGAGCTTTCAAAATATCAACTACATGACAAATCTTAATCTCACTTGACTGAATGAAATATTTACAGAAGGCAGAAATTTATTGTTGAAACATAACTAGAAATTAATCCATGATTGTGTCTTTCATTTTTCTCAAAATGAAACTGCCTTCCTCAATCAGTCCCAAGATATTGATTTTAGCTATTAACTATTACTTCCCAAAATCCCTCCAACAGCAATTTAAAAACCCCACAAAATTCAGCACACCCAGAAAACAGTTCTCTTAAAGAAAAAGATTTTCAAGAAATTACAGAGACAGACAACTTAATTTCTGGATTTACAATTGTGCCAAACAGTATTTAATTTCAACATTCAGAAAGGAACAAAATTGGAATTATAGATTAAATATCTATTACAGTCACTGTGCACACAAATTTAGTTTAGCAAAGGGTACTTTCAGATGGACTTGACTTCCTCCTGAAGTTGGCCTCTAGCATCCTTCTTTGGAAATGAACTCTGAAAGGGTTTTGTTAGAAATTTCCTAGATAACCCTTCCACAAGGCATTCAAAGTAGAGCTCTCCTCTCAGCATTCTTTGGCAGCTCCCTACCTGCTTTCCCTACAGCATACACAAAGGAGCACCTGCCAATGCCGAATTGGGCTGTGTGCCCTGTAAGGAGAGCAGTGCAGAAGGACAAGCTCTCCAAGAGCACTGCCAGCTGTTTGGACTGCACGAAGCTTCTACAGTTGTTCCCCAAGGAAAGATTTTCATTATTTATTATAAAGATATGACATTCTTCATGCTGTCACGTAAATTGCATTGGTGCATTTCAGAGATACACAATGTACAGCACAGAGTTCCTTCTCAGGGTGCAGAGTCAAAGTATGCTATAATCTATGGTACAGACACCAAGGATCCTAACCACTTTCATCAGAGTTCTACGTTCACCACAAAAAGTATATCAAAGCACACACAACTATCTGTACATTTATATTCGGAAGAAAGTAAATTTAAGAGTTAGTGTGCCCAACTTTGGTGCGTAATTGCAGCAGATTTTTGTATATCTATGAGGTTTTCTTGTACCTCAGACTGAAATTTAATTACCAAATTGAAATTGTTCAATTTCTAAGCTCCAATGATTATGTCTCTATTATCTTTTCAATATATAAACTAAAGAGAAAATAATTATTTTAAGAATTATGTCAATTCACTTTTACTCCACACTGTATGGCAAAGACAGAATTAGTTCTGTTCTCCTCCACAGTAACTCACTACAAATCACTTCACATGTGTTTCAGCTAAAGTTTCCATTGCCATTAACGGACACTGGCAACAAACTTTAATAAATATTGACAACGAATTTGAAGAAATGTTGTCAGTTAAGTTAACAGTTTGGACAAAAAGGAACTCAGAGTAGCTAACAGCTGGATATGTTACTGTAATTCATCACAAGAGACATGAAGGAGTTGCTCAAGTGAAGAGCAGTAGCTGACCAGTGTATATATATTCCCTCTCCCTTACCTATCTTGCACACAAGACTACAAAAGGCAAACCTCAGTGGGACTGGTGAGCTGGTGGGCTACCAGTAAATGGGCCTCACCCTTGCAGAATTAGCTCTTCCACTGTGCTGGAACTCAGACATCACTCCAGATAAACAGGATCCAAGAAACTTGTGCTAAGCTTTCCTACATTCCTCACTTTCCTGTCATGCTCTTTCAGAGTTAGGGAAGAAAGATTTAAACCAGAGGCCCAGCACATTCAGTGGCATACAAGTGCTCGGAGAGGTGTACGATAGGCAAGGGGAAGATTCAGAAGGTCAGATGCCAATATGCTGATGTATGGAGGCATCTGAAAATGGTTATTTGACAAGAAATCTCAGTTTAAGATTGTGCCTCAGAATTAAAAACAGTGGGGGAAGGACAGTGAAGCCCTCCCAGCTCAGGAGCACCGCTTTGTTCCTTTTCACTGCAAAATATGACATCTGGGAACTACGTTAGATATTAACAGTCTTTGTACGAACTGCTGCAAAATCTGTCAACAGGAAAAAAGCTCTGGCACCAAAATCCTAAATTGCAAAGGAGCAAACTGTTGCTTTCTGTAAGAAAAGAAATGTCTGCTAACACATTTCTGCTGTGTCTATTGTGTGACAAACAGTTCTGCAATATGGCTCCAGAATATCCACACCGCAGTTTTCACACTGAAACCCACAGTACAAACTAACTTTAAGAATGACTATGGGGTGGATATGCAGAAACAGACATGGCAATCTTGTGTGGGCACAATGCTTATTTTTGAAAATCACTGGTATAGCACCAATAGTGCCAAAACCACATTAATGTTTATAAAAGTGTAACTATAAATCAAAGTAGAATTGAGTTACTTAACAGTCTCCCAGCAAGAAAAATCTGCTTTTACAAACCTCATTGGTAAATGCTATCAATACTGGTAAAGCTATAGGTATCTGAGAAATTACTCAGAAGTGGTCACAGGACAGACAGAAAACAGCAACAGAAACTACGAAAGAATACTTTTCCCTCTTCCAAACATAGTACAAAGTCACAGCTGGCTTACAGAACAGTGACAGCATGAGTCAGTCATTTTCAACTCCAGCGTAAAATTTTAGCATTCCAGTCAAAACCACAACGTGACGATTTCAGCTGCTACATTGCTTACAGTCAGATAACCTCTTCCTGAATTTTGGAACAGAAAACACAGCAGTGACAGTTTAACATTCAGCCATTCCTGCAAGCATGCCAGCACACTCACTGGGCTGCTAACACATACCGTCATTTATCTGCTATAGAGTTCCTTCCTCACGCAGGATTTGAAAGTAGTATACCTCTGTATAGGTTTGTAGCCCTGTGGAGCAAAAGATGGAGAAGTGCACAGATGCAGACAACATGTGAAGGCAGCCAGAGGTAAGCATAAGACAACAGGATCATGAAAATACAAAAAAATGGCTTTAAGTGACAAATAGATACTGTATAGTATGTGCTAGGTAAAATGTTCATCATTTAGTCATTAAGTTCCAAATCTTTCAGCTTAAAAATTGATTTTTTAAAAGGAAATGGAATCTTCTTATATATTTTTAAATAAAATAAAAAAAAAAGGAAGGAACTACTTTAAACCAAAAAGCAAGGAGAAATAAAGCTTTGCATGTCTGCACATTTTTCTAAGTTTATGTCAATACTCTGATTGACCACTTGATGGCAGCTTAATACACTAGTTTGTTTAAAACTACTAAAACGGAAACAGGTTTGAGATAATACTGTATTTCAGAAAGAGAGGAAACTGAATTTGATGAATTCTTTAAGATATTTACCTTTCAAGAAAACATGGACCTAAAGTATCTAAAATATATGTTAAAATTTATTATGTTCCTACCTGACCTTCTTCAAGTTTATAAGTTTATGGTTAAGCTTTTAAATAGGACAAAGCTGGTTTACCATTACTGACTGACCTTTCAAAACTCCAGTTTCATTGGACTTGTGTACCTCTTTGTTCTTAAATATGTTTGCTTTAATCAGACTATATAACTACAAAATGTCCTTTTCTAATATATGCAATCCTAGCACCAAGTTCTGTGATGCCCCCAAGATTCTTCTGGGCAAATTTTTTACTAAAAACAACTTTAAAAAAAAATAAATCTGAATTACTAAGCATAAGTTGTTAATTGTAAAATCATACTTCAAATCTTAGGCCTATTTTTAACTGTTATTTTTAGATGCTTTTAGGGTGATAATCAGAGAATACATTGATTTAGGCAGACACTAATTGTAGGATAGTTAATATTAAAATCAAGCATTTACACTTTCTAAAGAGGTTCAAATTTCTCATGATCATAATTTCCACATTGCTACAAAATACTGCATAAGCAGAAGCTATAGTGTTCTTCTATCTGTATTATGGAGCTGACGAAATCTTAGTATGAATTCAAAACACAGTTATTTTAACAACAAAAAAAAAAGGTTAGTGATGTGTTAGTTTTGGTTTAGCACAAGACAACATTTGAGACCTCCACTTTGTAGGAGCAAGAGGGTAAACTTTTACTTGTTCTGGCCACAGTAAATACTGTGTAACTTTTAAAGTACCAACAATAGGAAGCAATTAATGACACTTTCTGCCGATTTGTTCCGGGCAAAAGATTCTTCTATGCTTTCTTTTTCTCATTCCAAGTCAAGATTGAGGTGGGTGGGGTGTGTTGATTAAACTGAAAAAACAAATTTTTGCAGTTTTTACTACTACCCACTCTTGGTAAAATCAGGTTTGTGTGATGCTTACAAAAACTTACTGGAAATTGTAATTCCTAAGTTTGGTACCATAATTGTTTTGGAATGCTACTTTTTAGAAAAAAGAATGTATTTTTCTAAATAATCTAACAAGTCTGAATATAACTGAATGATAAGACCAAATCATGATCATCTCCTGTGCAATCCAGGTAATATATCTAATTACAATTAGGCATATCACTTATGAAAGACAGTTCTTCAGAACATCCTTGGCTGTTCTTTATAATTCTTTTGCAGTCCACTGGAATATTTAATAGTGGCCTAGGCAAAAGGAAGGTATGTGCATAAGACTGAACAGTGCTGGATGATACAGATTCTTAAGGATTATATGTGATTTCTGTCATGAATTTTGTGAAATAGAAACATGTAATACATTTACAAGAATTACCTGGTAAGCAGACTGTTTTCTGGTTAAATTAACGTACACAGCACACTTACAATTAGTAAACAATTAAAACATACAGCTGAACATCTTGAAACAGTTATGAAACAATCATCATTCCCACACTGTAATAAAAAGAATTGAGGACCAACAAGGTTTGTTACAAATGCAGCGGTTGTTATCCACATTTTACATTTGTTCATAGTATTACAAAAACAACAAACTATCAGACTCAACACCACAGAAAGTTCTACAATTATAGTTAGGAAGTTAACTAAAAATTACTACAATTACGCTACAGAAGTAATGTACTGCAATGTGAAGTTGGGAACCGTGATACGGTCTAAGATATATATCTAAGGGGCTAGGTTGTCAGCAAGAACACCATTTTTATTTAGTTAAAAATGTTAATACCTGTGATATGAAGTTAAAAAAATAATAATGGAACTCTTTCACTGATCATATTCTAAGAATTTTTTTTTTCTGCTGCTAGAAAATTACGCTACACTACACAGAGCCTGAAGAGGGCAGCAAGGCCTATACATTCACCAAAAGGCAAAGCATGATTTACAAACTTTTTTGCTATGAAAATTTTCTGCAAGTAATTTCCTGCCCTCTAGCTTCTTATAATTTAATATATTAGATACAGGGTTAAATTATCAAAAGCAACTTTGAATAGAATACAGCATAGCTCATCACCACTTCACTAATTCTTTATTTGAAAAATAAAACTATCTTCTGCTGCAACTGTTTCCAACCATCACTATCAACATTTGGTATTTTAAGTAATATTTTAGAAGACCCAATGTTTGGCCTTTAACAAAACTGCCTGAGTTTGAGAGAGACAAACTCTATTTTCCTTGCAAACAACCCAGACATAATCACAACCCTGGTTAAAATTCTTAATGGCAATTTATCAATCACACAATACAGAAGGAATGACAGCATGCAGAGGATTTCTCCTCTCCAATTTGGTATGTGTACTATAAAGACACATCGTGTCCTCTATGTACAGCTTTCTTACTTAAAAAACAAAGAAACAAACAAAAAAAGAATTTAAGAAGGATGTTACAGAATGCTTCATGATTTCTATGGAAAGTATGTCTTTAAAAAGACACATTGTTGCATTTGTAACCTACTGGTGCTACAGGTGCTAAAGTAAGTAGCAGTAAGTAGTAAAGTCAACTAAGATCATGATAAAAATTAGAATCCTTACCCTAAACCCTCGATTGAGTCTGTCTTTCATAATGCCGATAAATTCTTTATAACTCAACTGATCATCCCTGTCGACATCAAAAATCTTGAACACTGTGTTCACCAAATGTGGTGAAAGCTTCACACCTGTGGCTACATAAACAGCACGTTTGAATTCATCTGCATAAAGAGAACATCAGAAGAAAAAATAAATCATATTAATTTAATATGATTTGTCCTACTTTGTGGACACCATATGAAACACAAGTAACTGTTTGAGTTTTCATATTTAAACACTCAAAAAATAAGAAAATGTGAAAATTAGGATTGAATTTCACAGTCCTAAATCAAGTAATTTTCAACTGACATAAAATGATACTGCTTAATTGGTATCAATTATTTTGCACAAAAGATAAGAGTCTTCATACTACCAAATGTAATAATGAAATCAGAAAATCATGTTACAATTAAAACTATGCTACAAATATACTGATGCCATCTACTTAATTGACACAAAATAGAACCTAAGAAAGAGAGCATAGAGAAAACAGTATCCTCCTTTGGTAAGTCCACATGAGATACAACTATGCTTGTGTTACTGCGTTGGACCCACGAAGATGCTACTTGAGGACAGCACACAAGTCTCATCATTTCACATATTCTTTACCTTGCACTCCCCAAGCATCTCAACTATTATATTATGGTTTTTAGTCAGTACATACCTTCTTAGTTCTTTCGTCACCTACTTACTGATTTGTTAAAAAAATCTGTCTAATCCCTCTTCGGACCTTCTGACTGTTTCCTTCTACAACCTTTGTCGAAGGCCAGATTCCAGACATCCACTGTGTTAAAAAATGCTTTTGTTGCTTTACACTGATCTCCTGCTGGTGTCACCAAGTGCCTCTGAACTCTTGTATTGGGGGATTTTATGACCAACTATTCTGCATTCAGCTTATCCGCCACTTACATGGCTTTGTAAAGCTTTATCATATTTGTTATGATGTGACTGAGCCTTCTCCTCTCAAATCTGGTCCTAGCCTTTTTAGCCTTTTAATTGAGACATTAGAACTACAAACTAGGGATTACAAAACATTTTTGTATTTTTGTCAACAGTTCTGTATCATTATCAACATATTTTTATAAACGTATAAATACTTACCTTGACCTATGGAACGACTTGCAAAATTATACATTTGCATTGCAATTGCAAAGTCTTCTAGGTTGTTCAAAAATTGGAAAAATGATCTAAACTCATCAAAGGTGATACCCTAAAAAATAAAAGAACAATATCCACCATATGAATTATCAGTAGTGATGACTACCGAATTAATAAACTTTGCAATTACATATGTTTACCTCATTTAAGAATAGATACTGCACCCATTGAAAAAACACAGATTTTTATTGGAAGTTAGTAGAGAATTGAAGTCTCTGGAAGAATGCAAGATGTCTTTCCTCTTTGCCACTTCAATGTCTTTAACAATTCCAGGATTACTATGATACAGCAGTTAACATTAGGTATAAGAGTCTGGGTCTGTATGAGTAGTGGAATATGTTTACTACTGAAAATCTGCAAACCACTATTATATATGAGACTGTGTGCTCACATAAATACACTGAATGAATTCATAAATATATGTTATGATCTAACAAGCTCTGTACTTTAATGTGAAGTTTTTACATATTCAGATTTAGACACCTAAGTCTTCAGCTGATACTCCAAGTATCTAATATTGCAGGGTTTGTCCAGATGCTGAAAAAAAACTTTTCCATTTTGACCAGACTTGTATCTTCTGTGAGTTTCTCTGAAAGTGCTGTTGTCAAAAGAGCTTGTTTTTTAATTCTTTCCTTATGATATTTTGTCTACTTTTCTCTTATCATAGAATATCAGGTTGCAAGAAACCTCAAGGATCATCTGGTTCAACCTTTCTTAACAAAAGCATGGTCTAGACAAGATGGCCCAGCAACCTGTCCAGCTGAATCTTACAAGTGTCCTTAGCTACAAATCCAAAGGCCCAATAAACTATCTGTACGTCAATTTTAAAAGAGGTCTTAAACAGAGACTTTGAATTAAACCATTGCCTATATCTCATTCTCCATGGTCTGTCAGCCAATCCGAACATGGGATGGCATTCTTCATCAAACCCTAGCTCCCTGGCCTTCTTTAAATATCATTCCTGGCTATTCTTCTGATTTTGTTTTATCCTATTTATCTATTTCTCTCTGAAAATAAACCTGAAGACAACAGAAAAACCTGTGATCCTTTCTGTTCAAACTAAAATCTTTGAGCAGACACTTAGGTCAAGACATACATAGTTATTATGGTGGATCACAGAAAACATACTGATAAAGGTTTGTGGCAGAGGAGAAAAATGGTAGAGGTTAGGCATAGACCCATAGGAGACAGCACATACTGGGGTAAACATTGGGAGCACTGTAATATTGTTAAAATAAAAACTTTTAAATGGCCTTCACCCACTTGAGATATAAACCACTGCTTAAGTGATTGTCTTAAGCTCTAAGATTTATAAACTGATTGGAGGCCTTCAGCCATCTCCATCATGAATAGCTTTTCTCAACAAGTATATTTGTCCTAGGTTTCATACTTTGCAACTGGAAGGAAACTCTCATAGACACAAGCAGAAACAACTCCTTATTCTCCTCTAAATTTTTATCTTAAAAGCTTAACCTACTTATACTAACCAATGCAGTCTTCTTGTATCATTGCATTTGACATCTAATAGTTTATGTCCAAGTTCTGTTTCTTGCACTGTATTTAGACTGAAAATCTCTGGGACTGGAATAATTTTGTCACGTACTTGTGAAATACCTAGATTGGTGAAACTTCAGTCCCCAGTTAGGACCCTCAGGTACTATGGAAAAATAGCAATAACAGAAAATAGCCATTAAAATCTTGAGCTGACATTTTATGTTCACAGTGATTTTTTAAAACCCTAACTTTGTACCAATTTGTCCGTGAGGTTCTGAATATGAGGGATAGTATAAGAGGTCAGGCTACTGCAAAAATCCTGGCTCTTACCATGAATCTAGAAAGGGGGTGATCAGACTGGATGGAAAGTATGCCTTGCATAGATTAAGACTGACAATGACTGGTCTACAAACAAGCCTTTTTGCACCTTCTGTGTTTCCAGTAGTGATGGAAACTGCTGCCATGAGTTGATACCAGAGATGAAGCAGAGAGATAAAGCTAGCCATGGAGTGCAGTCCATGGCTAAACTGTACATATTCCACAGTATTTTAACAATGAGAAATATATCTGGCATCACTTAAGAGTTTCACAATTTCTGCTGAAATCATCTGCAATCGTACATGTTTATTTCCTCTCAAGGAAAAACAGCAAAGGACACAAATAAGGCAGAAGGGCAGGCAAAATGATACTCAAGAGACAGCTGGACATACAGCATTCTACTCTCTCTCTCTCTCTCCTTTCCTAGGATTATATTTTGTTTAACTGGTAACTGTAATAACATTTTGTATTTGCTGTACATTTTGCATTTTGACATAGGAAGTTACCCACTTGTATTTATCCCAGAATTTTCCTGCTGGAAACTATTTATTTTCTATGTAAAAGGAAACAAATTTTTACATTTATTTGGACAGATTATATTTTACTATGGCAAAGAAACTGTTATATTAATGTACCAATGTTGTTATAAACTCATAGACTTTCTTGAGGAGCTTATATTTGTAGTAATTCAAGCTGCCAGCTTAAATGAATCACTGCTTGGCATCTAGATAGCAAAAGGAGGAAAACATCCTGTAAGCAGGCAGCACGCCAGCTGAACATTTCATCATGACTGCAGCGTGCCAAAAGATCATCACATTGCTTTAGAGGATTCTACATACAGTGCCATGAAAGATCAACATTGCCAACTGTGAGAGTAGCTGCCTATTCATTTACAGGCTAGACTAATTTTTCCTCTAAGTGGAATCCTCCAGTTTGCATTAGAATTGCAGCATATCACTGTAATAAAATAGAGAGTACATTTTATAATTATTGAATTGTAATGTTATCACAAGGGTAAAAAAGTGCAAACATATGAACAATGCCTCCACAGCAGTAAGAGGCAAAGTCCCATTCTTGAAAGCCTGTGGCCAACAGAAGAGATGTCACAGGGATTTACTTTTTCCACTGTACCAACAGCATATTTACCAAGCCAATGATATGGAGCTATTGAAAAGGGCAATGTCGTGTTTTACTTAATGGAGGTATTAGCATATGACATACAGAGACAGATGGCACTGGTCAATTGCAAGGATATTCCCAGAAAGCAAAGCTGTAACTGACTTGAACAGCTTTCCACTTGGAAGTTTTCCTTAGCTGCTGGTCCCACCAGAGATCAAAAGAGGAACCTAGCATGCGAGACTAGCTAACACAACAGTGGCATTGGAAGACTTAGAGATGAACTTCAGAGAGTACTTCCTCGTGTTTAAAAGAAAGTGTCTGTATTTATATTTACTTAATCACTTTACCTTTGTCATTCAAAGAAGTATTTCTCTATACCCATGACTGTCATTATTTTTCGGTTACCCAAGTGATACTTATATCATTCTTGTCATACAAGACCCAAAGTGAGGGTTTGTTTTTTTTCAGATTTCCATATACATGGAAGCTGTGGTTTTACCCTAAACAAAAAAACTAACTTGGAACTGTGCAAGAAGAGCTTTATACCACTTCTGTTGCACTGTCTTGGCTTTGAGTATTGAAAGGAGTGTAGACCTTTTACAGTAGATAAAACTGAGCACCTCAGCAGCTAGATCAGGAGCTCAGAAAGGGTTGTTGAGCAGGAACTTTGATCTCAATCTTACTGCTTCATTTTACACCTAATCTGGTGCAAGAGAGACAGCCTTGCTTTCGTCTTCCACTCCCCAGCTATATTTATCACTCAGTGGACCTAATTGCTGTACAACTGCAGAAAGGATCAGATAATCCAGGTATCTGAACAGAAAACTTGATTTTTGGCAATTCTATCAGGTCAGCTGACTGATCTTACTTTGTAGACTGAAATTACAATGCAATCTATCAACAAACAAATAAACAAAACCAAACCAACCAAACAAAAAAAACCCACCAAAACTGTCTAAACTAATTTATTACTTCTCTTCACAAGCTCTGCTGTCAATGCTATTGAAATATATAGCTATTGAAAGAGTTAGATTTCTAGGACAGATCACTCTGATCTCCTTCTGTAATCACAAATAGAAGGAGTATATCCAAAACATCCTTATTAGAAGGGCTACTTTTAACATTATCCTGTTGATTGCCATTGCATAGTTAATACAAAGTTGCCAATACATGAAGGACTATGACCTTTACTATCTATCTATGACCTTTATTATCTATCACTTCTGCCATTAAGAACCACCACATATTCATCAATAATCACATACAAGAGATCCATTATGAAGACTATAAAGTAACTAGATAAAAGGTGTCAACGTTGTTTCTGAAGAGGTGCTACTCCAGTAGAGTGCAAGAGAGAAATAAGAATAAAAAGGTTTTTTAATGCCTCATTGCTAGAAAATTTTTCTTTTTTCAAGTCTTAGGGCTTTTGCTGTTTACACTGAATTTTCATGTAATAAAAAGCTTTGTAATCTAAACTTCAAAAAACATTACTAGCTAGATCCTATGGAATATAATTCTATCCTATTTACTCCTCTATTTTTAGTCATCTGAAAAACGTGAGACACACACTTTATCATCAGAATACAGTCCTGGTGTTAATTAGTTCAGTGTCAGAATCTCATTCAATCCAACATGGCTATGTTTTCATCTTGATGACACCTGGGAATAGATGCTAAACATTTACCTTTTCCTCAGGAATTCTGCAGCGCATGTTTTCCAGGTAACTTGATGTATTTTCCACATTTGTATACCTCAAAAGAATATGGGCAAAGTCTTCCTCACTGATGGTGTTCATACCATTAGAGTAGGAAAGGAATTCTATCTCCAGAACCTCGGTTTGTAGGTTATCCATAAATCTAAAGCACAAACATAAATATGAAGAGATAGTCACACTTTGTATTTTTACCGTTCATATCCTTAAGAGACTCACAGAATATAAAGCCAAATAGCATTGTACAAATTATTTCCCTTTTAGTAGCACTGATGGTAAATTCCTTATCCATGTTGACATATTTTCTAATCAGTATAGCAATCAACTCAAAAATCAAGTATTTTACTAAGGATTAAAATAACTTAAAACTTACATTTCTAATTTATTTCTAGTTTGTGTTTGCTTATTTTCCTTCTTCACTGGGTCACTGATCTTTCCTATGTGCTAGACTGAAAATTCCATCATGGTACTAACTGAATTCCCAAAATTTATTTCCCATATAGTGACTTAACAGATTGCTATTAAATCTTACCTCTTTTAAACAAAGGGTTTTTTTAATACTTCACTATTCTTATGCTATTTCTATAAGCTCTTCCCAACTTAACACATTTAGTACATTCTGGACACCAAAAATGGCTGAAGTATAAAAGGAACTATAATTTCCCTGATTCTGCTTGATGTCCTAGTTACACATAATTTTCAGGCAAAATATTTAGCAAACATCTAATTAATTAGAATGCACACTTAAGGGCTAACTATAGAGGTATCACGAGTATTTACTGAGGAAAATCACTGTATCTCTCTCAGTGACATAGGACATACTTTTATGGCTCTGTTTTTATGGCACTCTCCCTATATTTTTAAATTCTATTTTAACCAGTGTAATAATTAAGGAAGCCACTTCCTCTCTGATTTCATTTTTTCCCAAAGAAGCTGGTGCCAACCCAGCATCTTCAAAAAATCTTCACATGTAAGTATGTCCCTAAGAGTAGAGATGCACACAAAGTTTTTGGGTTTTTTTAAGCTAAGAAAAAATTCTTACATACCAATAAGGACTCTCCACCCCAAACCAACTACACACACAAGCGCTAACAAAATTTGCAAATGCAGCAGCATTAGTACAGAACTCTTTAGTTTTGGACCACTTACTGTTTTATTTCACTCTTTGTATATATAATACACAAAAAGGGAACAAACTTTATTTATGTCTCATAAACGATGTTTATAGTAATATAATAGACATTAATTAGAACAAGCATGTGTGTATTTTTTACAAGGAATTAATAGCTGAGACTCACCTATAAAAATCTTCAAAGTTCAGTTCAGCTTTTCCTTTCTTGCCAAAAAAGTGTACCAGCAGCGTAGTATCTGACAGAGAACTTGAAATATCATCAGCACGCTTAAATATTAGAAAAAAAATAAAGGCCATGGATCAGTTACAGAAGCATAATCTGAGAACATCTTTTGTCAGAATAGACCTTTCTATTAAAAGGGTTTGTTTTATGATCAACAGTCTTAAAAAAAAGAGTTTAGTATTAAAATCCATTAAGTTAATTTAGTCATGCAATTTTCACACAGAATGGCATTAGACTGTTAATTGCATTTAGCAGAAAACACAAACCAGAAATGGAAGCTGCAATGAAGGGGGGGTGGGGGAAAGCATGAAAAATCAAACCAGAAACTTGAGGAAAAAAACCCAACATTCTAGTTAGTTGAGGTAAACCATACAACTCCCTTTGTACACAATCTCCTTTCCCTTCTATTATGCAACTACAAAGATATTAAAGGACTTTACTTCATATTAATTTATATTTCAAAATCATTATTATGGGATTGTATTCCAAAAGTATTCACAACACCCAGGAGAACTTTATATGATTCTTTGCTATAAGTAGCAGATGAATACAGTATTAATTTTATTGCCCAAATATATTTTAAGCAACAGAACTGTAATAAATTTTGAAATCATGAATATTTTGACTCATTTTCTTAAGAATGTTGCTCATCTACTGAGTATGTGGTCTCGCTATCAGACAGGAATCTTTGAAGATATACCAATACTTTTTCCTTAATAGCTATCAAGTTCGAAGGCACGTAATTAGAATAGTAAAAGCAACTAATTTTGACCATTTGTGTGCATTTTACCTCTTTTACAAAGAAACTCTTTATATACTGAAAAGCCAGAAAAATAATTCAGTAAAATATGCCTCTTAAATAAGCCATAGTATTCCACCATGGCAACGTCCTTCTAGCATTAATGTGCATCTGCCAACATCTGAAACTCAAAAAATAATATATTTAGTCCCCTTGCTGCACCTGCCTAGGGAGAACCTTCTGTCTGAGCTCTCAGTATTCTTACAAAGACAAGTTCTTATAAAAAGCAAAGAGTGGGATCCAGTAGCCTCTGCTCTTCCTAGGGAAGCTATTACCCATCAGCAGCACTACAATTTTCTGGCCTGCTGAAACAGAGTATAAAGTACAGAAACCCAGTAGGTATTTGGGAGATGTAACAGTACTAATTAATCATCATCATGATAGATTATACAGCTATGGGATTTACTGTAAGTAGAGGAAACTGTTAATCCCCAATCTGCAAGTTTCACTCAGAGTCATTTAAATCAGAATTTATTTTGTAAGTGAAGAAGGTATAGGTTTATATAAAGGGAGAATCTATAAATGAAGAAACTAAGAAGAAATTTTGAATGGTACGTAGTAGTTCCATATCAATAATTTTTGAAATGTATTATGGTATTTTCATAGTTACATACCGATTTGTAGATAACATACAATGCAATATCCCTTAAGAGTATTTATGTATCAACAACAAGGAAAAACATGAAGCAGTACGAACACAAATCCTTCCCTTTCAACATCCAAGAATGAAAGAAATGAGAGACACTTTTCTGTACTTTAGTATAATCAGGTTAGAATTCTCAAGATTGTATTTCATGTACTCTAGCTTCCTCTTTATTCTCATATATTCTTCTCCAGGGAGAAATAAGATGACATCATGTATACACAGGTAGGAAGATATTTCATGTCCTTCAATTAAGACAGCTCTTCAAGTGAGCAAACATTCAGTAGAGTAATCACTATTTGTCTTTTAATGTTGTTATCCTCCACTGCAGGACACAATATACTGAAATGCAGATACCCTGATTTCTTAAGTCTTTTAAGCAATTAAATCCCTAAGCACATTGAAACAATTTCCCTCAAGTACACTGAAAAGATATCAAATGTTAAATTACAGCCTTTCATCTTCCAAAAACATTTCAAAACCTTATACTTAGGTTGCATTCACCCATACCTAAAGAACCATTTTACAAAAATACAACCTGTAAGTCTTTTCACAATTGCCATTTGGTCAGCCTCACTAAATGAAAAAACTCCAGACAAAAACCTTGCCCCAGAAACAAAACCCAGCAGACTTCTCTGCAGAATTGCAGGCAACTGAGAACTACCGTGCTCCTTCTGCATTGATAGCATTAAATAAATTCACTCTCTTAAGGAGTAAGGATAAAACCAAAAGTCTTAATTTAAAACTATTATTTATTGTTCATAATAAAATTAATTTGTATTTTAGGCCAATGAAAATAAAATGACCACACGCGTTTCCATATATACAAGCATGAGCGTCTATTTTGAGCTAATATATTTTGCAGTCATTTAAGTGAGAATAAAACCCTGCCTTGTTTCTCTCTACCTTTACGCTAGCTGTAATACACATACAGGTAAAGAGACAAACAGGAGAGCCAAGCGTTGCAGTCACATTAGTGGCTTACTGTGCAATGGTAACGTCTTTTTTCCTGTCCATTTCCTAACATCAAGAGCAGTAATCTACTTTTTTTATTCTACAAAATTAACTTCAAGCTTTTTATTGATGAGCGCAGACTAAAAGTTACACTCAAGAGCGATGGTCCACCTGCTGCAACATATTCTGAGACTGAAGTATGAATATTATACTTCCAATTAATAAGAGCTTTCTTACTGCAAGTCCTAGATTTTTCAATAGTGATAATAATTATGCTGGTTTCCACTTTCATGTAGTAATTTAAGAATAAAACCACAAATTCAATTCTGTGATACATGGCATATTCCAACAAGATGGCGTAGTTGCTATATCAGGAATAGCAGAAGCAGTACTGTAAACTCTCCTAGGAAGAAACTGGAAGCAATAACTAACTTCTTTTCCCCCCTAAAGAGACCTTGTAAATTGATTCCCACAATGGTAACACAATAATGAACCTTATTTACTCTCCTTTTCAACTTACACAATGCCTTCTCAAAAGGCTATGAAACAACACCATCTCCAGTGTTAGCTATCTTTATGTCACTCTCTTAGTACAGATGGCTATAATATTATTCAGATGTGAGAGTACCTGGGAGAGATAAGAATACAGATGAAAGCTAGTTGGCTCAAACTTAACCCAAGTAAGTTAAAGAAGATGATAGTGAGAAGTGAGAAATAGTGAAACAAATGCAAGACATGACTTTTCTTCATAAAATGATTTACAAGTGAGCAGAAATACTTTTTTTATACATTTTATAGACAACTTAATTCAATGTTTAGTATAGCTGCTGTTAAGTTTCAATTACATCATAGTTACAGATACTAGTCTGAGGTATGAGATGTGAAAGATCTCTCTTCAAATTAAAGGTGTGGAGAGATTACCAAACTTAAAGTCCATATACACTTGGTACTGAATTCATGCCATCTAAATGTAGATTTAGAAGACAATTAATGAAAAAAACTCAGTGCCTCAAGCTCCTTAAATAATAAAAGTCTATGTCTATGGAAACAGTAAAATGTCTATGTCTCCCTTAGCTGACTAGAGAAGAACAGTGATGTTCCGAGTTTTAATATTTGGTGGAATAAATAAGGACTAGTAACTGGACTAATAGTTCAGGAGCTCATCAATTTAAAACAAAGTAAGAAAGGCTGCTTTATTACAAGATTGCTATGAATGTATTATAACTATGAATATTGATGTAAATATTGGTATGAATCTAAATTCTGCACACTGTATTTTGTTTTGTTCAAGGCAAATGCTCGCAAGCTGAGAGAGGTACAGAGAAGGCCTATTTGATACCTGGGAAATGTAGGGTCTACCTTAAGAGAAAAAACAAAGACCTTGTTGTCTTCAGCCTATGATAATTAAATCTGAGAGCTATGACTGCATTTATAAACAAAAGCATGAATAAGATTAACACTGAAGAAGTGTTAATAGCCCTATGAACATTAAAGGACAACAGACTGGTATAAAGGGACTCATTTAGCCCGGAAATTAGAAAAAGTCCATCCAAGTCCTCAAGTTATTAGCTTATGAAGAGGAACAACAGGGACAAGACACTAATTACTTTAAATACGGAGCACACATTGCTTATGAAGCAAAGAAAAAGATCGTTTTACCCTGGAGGTCCATTTCAGTTCCTTGTTCTTTTCTCATTATGATCTTGCTTATGAAGCACGCAACTTGAGACCAGAGTCAGTGGGGACTTGCTGAATGTCCTTTAATGCCACAACCAGCAGAGCAATCACCCTCACTGTATGAGGCATAGAAAAACCTAAATGATCTATTTTTCTGACTCTCTTAAATGATCAATACAAATAAACTCTTAATTATCTGAAAGCAGATCATTAAACAAGAATCTTAATAGAATTCAAAGCACTATGAACATTAATTTGACAGGTCAGTGATACTGCTAATCCTCCATAATGATTGTGTAATATTAAAAAAAGACTGACTAATGTTTATGTTACCTTAAACCATTCCTAGTTTGATCCAACAATTAAAATGATCTTTGCCTGATACTGTTTTGTGAAGATAAGCTCTGATAACATACATAAAAAGCACATTAAAGACTTGATTAAAAGGCTGCAAGTCTCATTGAAGCTGTATCACTGGACTGAACCTAAGTGACAAAAGTGTCCTGAATTATTTCTCTAACTGTGAAATATCATCACTATTGATGTTCGAAAATGTTACTTATAGTAAGAACTGAAGAGGACTTGATCTTCCAACTCTTCCAAAAGCTAAATAGGCTTTTACTTGGAAATGACAACTTCAATTGAAGAACCAAATCCACTTCATCTGAGAACTTTGAGGTTAAAAAAAAAAAAAGGCAATTAAAAGGAAGAGAAGAAACAAAATGCACAAAATAGGAAAATAATCAGAATAGAAGAAAATAAAATTGCAGTGTGTATATGGACCAGAGATAGAGGTTGTCTTGTACCTCTGCAAGGTCTGAAAAGAGTGCTTGGCTTGTGCTACGTCTCAGAGTATCCCAATAGCTTCTGGGGACAAGGTCCTCTCCTTCTGTTTTAAGAACCTGCAGAAGTTTCAAGAAGCGCAATTGTTTAAAAAACAAAGAACAATAAAAAACTGCTTACAGACTTTAAAATCTTTTCCTACTGATCTCCAAAAGCAAGGCATGATTCTACAGAGAGAAATTTCACCCAGTTCCAGCACACTTTGTAAACAAAAGGAACACTGCTCTCTTACAGCTGTTTCCTTATTACTCATAAATTGGCTGTGCCAAAAGTATCACCAGACTCCCCTTTTCCAAAGAAAATAAATTAGAGAAAGCGTAATGTGAAAATTATTAAAAGTTAACATGAAAAAGTCCATCAAAACTCAGTATTTTGCTGTTGTTTTTCTAACAATTCTGTTTTGCCAGAAAAAATATTTATTTATATACTTAGGAAATTTGTTTTCTCATTGGTCGAAATATAAATATCACCATACAACTTAGTTATATAAAATTAATCTCATCCAGTAATCAGGATGAGATCCTTTCACCAATAAAGAAATGCAAAAAAACCCAATCCTAGTAAGTCCAATTTCAACTGTAACACACTTTTCAAGAAGACACTATGCACATCTGATGATTACACTTACCTTGTTTAAACAGAAAATGGGTTTAATCCCTCCAAGGAGAATACGCTTACCTTCTTGCTCTGAAATGTTCTACAAGCTCTATTACATACTTCTTCCATTAACCAAATCAACTTAGCTCTTTCTGTAAGCTGTCATCAAAGAAACATGACGAACTACAAGGAATTATATCCATGCTTAATGTATAGTTTCTTTTTCGAAAAATTCTGGTTTTATCTTTCACTTATTATGAAGTAACAGCTCTTACGTCATGGCCACCGTATCCCCCTAAGTAACTCCACTGAGTTCTAAATTGCTAAACTCAAATTCATTTCAGTGTGCAAAAGATTACGTCCTTGGCAGTTTCCTCTCTTACACTTAATTATCCTTTTGATATTTACTGGGTCATGTGAAGGAACACCACCTCTCATTCTTTTATGCGTACAATTCTGTAATTATCTATTTTAAGTATTCACTAAATTTTTTCACTTATTGGAGATTTACTGTAGCAAATGGAATTAGTACTTCTGGGCATGCAATTTCTATTTTCTTTACATGCATCTCAGCATAATTGTCATGTTCTGGTTGGCATTTGGCTAGTAAGAGCACTCATGCAATACATGCTGAAGTAGCCTTAACACACAAATGCAGTATGCACCAGAACATGACTTAACCAGTGCAAGTGAAAATACAAAATATTTAACCCATTTAAAACATCACTGTATACCCTCTATGGCTTATAGACCTTGAAACTTCTCAGAAAAATAGAACTGTTTATAAGGATGAAGTGAGAAGGGCCCAGTACAGAAATCTGGACTATCCTAAACATCTTAGGGCTGTATCACCTTTGTCTTGAATATTTTCAACTGCCTGGGACATCAAAGAAAACTGAAAAGGCTGCTACAATTTTTCTGTTTCAGTAAGTGAAACGGAACTCCAAAACACCAGCTTTCTGGGATAGGGGATTTGTTGGATACTGTGAATTCTTATATATTTCAGTGTTCTTTGCATGGAGATCACCATTCAGGTGGGTGGGAGGGTAGAAAAGGATGGTGCACATCTGGGCTTCATCCTGATAAAGAGTTTGGGCTCCTAGGAGATTCTTTTACTAAATTACTACATGAGTAGGAAAGCCTAACTAATTTGATTTCAGTTTAAAATAGGAGGCAGCACAGAAATGTGACAACCACTGTATAGCATCTTTCGCTGCAGCAAAGCCCGATCCAAAATCCTTTGAATCATAAAGCTTCGCATTTGCTGCTACTTTATTATGGAGCATCTACATCACGTCACTGCACCTTTTCATACAACAGACTTCCTACCTGCATACTGCCCCAACTGTATGTGCTAACATCACAGGAGATAAATTCATGCATTCCTGTCAATGATTATGTAAAGAAATAAACTTTAAAACCGGAATTTCACTAGTCATCTAATTCTCACAGGTTCACTTCCTCACTTTGAATATCACAATAATCGTACCAAAACAAGTTTAGTTCTTCTATTTTAACATCAATTTTTATTTTTTTTTTTACAACAGTTTGGCTTCTGCTGTGATCCAAAAATTAATCAGATCACAACCAAGACATTAAAAACCCCAGAAGAGATCTCTCTTGCTGATATTCTCTCCCACTACTAAAAAATCATTGAAAACAAGTCTACTGTCAGCCACATAGTACAGGGACTGCTTTCTGTAAAATCCTATCCTAGCTCAGCACTGCGAGTTCTTTTTTCTTTGCTCTGTAAGTGAAGCACAAAAATATTTCTTTCTATTAATGGGGCGGAACAAAGAGGTGAAGGATTCATTTGACTAATTATTACTTCATGTTATACACCAGGAGACAGGACAGATCTGGATCAAATGATTCAGGCAAGATGACTTAATTTACATAAAATTAAAATCAGGTCTATAATTTCTTAAGATTTTTTTTGTCCTTTCCTTTAAAAATCTTGTTTCTCTCCTTTTGTATTAATAGAGAGAGCAACCTTTCTTCCTGGTAAACTTGCCTGTTTCAAAATTCATGCAACTAAAATCCATCACAGAAGATCGATTAGCAGAAGTAATTTACATAATGAAAAAAAATAAACATAGTAAATTTTCTTATATTATTCAGCCTCACTGGTGAAGACTGCGTAAATTGAAGATAATTAGAGTACATACACTGTTAGTAGAAGTGTGATATCCATAAAGTTGAAGACGCTGACATACAGTAAAAATGGGCCAAGTCAAGTATCACATGTCAGAACGAAGCCAAAAGGAGGAGGAAAAAAAAAGACAATAGAATAGGTTAACACAAATAAATCTTTATTTTATATATTATTAGATTATTTTGTTTCTTTGTTTTTAAAATGACAGTGAGGAAAAAATGGTTTATCGTCAACCTCGTTCTTCACATTTTCAAAAGAGAAGTAGAGTGTTGCAGAGATTACTCTCAGGAGAAATGTTCCATTTTGCAATCCTTACTTTTTCCAAAAGCTCTTTCTTTGGGTCTAAGCTTTCTTTGTTCAGAATAAACGGTGTGCGAAAGATTCAACAACAGACCTACAGTTTTGAAAAGCTGAGAGGATAGGGCTCTCTGGGTGGAAAGAAAAGACAGCTTTATATGCGCAGGGAATGTCCAGAAAGTATTAATTCTTGAAATTCAAACTTTCTATAGTTTCAGGGACAAAGCTCTGAGATGAAGCGGCTATAGTCCCAAAAATATAATGGGCACTACGACAAGCTTTGTAAATGTGTCAAAAAGTTTCTTGTAATAAGGAATTTTTGCCATAAATACACCAATCACAAATTAACATCTTTTTTTCTGCTGTGACTTCTCTGATTTTCCCTTGTCCAACAGTAAAATAAGTTCCTGCTGCTGCTGCTGCTGCCATCCTCCAGACAAACCACCACAGACTTGTCTATTTCTGATTTACCTTACTTATGCATATAAGAAATGTAAATTTGACATAAGAATGAATATTCATATTCCACAAAAAAAATGATTAATAGAGACAGCTAAAACCATTTTGTATTGGTCATAAGCAGTATTTAATTAAAAAAATAACTTTTAATATAAATTCTATGTTCACTTGCAACATTTCACCATCTATTTTAAAACTACTGCGTTAAGAAACAAACATCAGGATCAATAGGTCTACATGAACAGCTTCAGTTAGTTACAAGAGAGTCTGGTCTTGCCACTGAGATCTCTCACTCTTATAGACAATAGCACTGGGTCATTATTATTCACTTTTTCCTATATTTATAGACTCCAAATAGAATCAATGCTACTGTCATAATATGTAACAGTATTTAAACACTGTTTTTGCCTTTCTGTAGACCACTTAACTTGAAAGTAATTAGTGAAATATATACACACATAATTTTGTCCTGCACTGAAGAAAGTAAACCAACTACCAGCTGCCACTCTCCTAATTTTACTTACCAGCATTGCACGTTTTTCTTCATCTCCTTTTCTTTCTCTCTTCTCATTTTTTTTCCTGAAAATCTCTTGTAGCTGAAAACCAAACCATTTGGTTCTAATTTAGTTTTCAGGCTATTTCACATGCATAACGATCACTCATTGTGAGGAATACTGCGAACAATATTAAAATATAGTTCTTGCCTAAAATATCAGTGTTTCCATGATGTTTTATTGATGCCTTAATGTTCCTACCGTAACCTTAACCACCACACAAAAAGGAAATTTCTTTCTACACAGTTATGCTAACATTTCTGTTTGGGAGCACAGTACTAAGAACATCGTCTAGCTAATTACATTTTAGCCAATTCAGCCTACACAAAAAGAGGGAGTTCCATCTTTTTTCCCCACCACCTCTAAGCACACCCTTTCTTGTCAGGTACTAATTAGTATCTGTGTGGCTATGTAGTCAGCTGGATCAATTTTTTTTTTTTTTTTTTTTTTTGTGTGTGTTGCTAGTTTCCAACCAGAGCAGTTCTTACTCCTGCTGGCACAAAGGGAGGGGTAGAAACATCTGGTGGGGTGAAACATTCCCTTTCAGCAGCAACAAACTATTACTCAAGAGTAATTTATCAAGTACCCTTTTTTTTTTTTTTTTTTCAAGTCTGTTCAAAGAATACCTTCAGGTCTTTGTAAAATACCCCTTTCACAACTTTCTCTACCTGAAGAGCTTTAAACATGACTTCTGAGAAAACCTCAAATAGAAGCTTGAAAACATACATTTGATTCTTGAGCATATTTATTTTTTGAAATTAGGAAGGTCTTCAGAGTAAGATCTGGTCTGTACTTATCTTTCCTTGTATCTTGATTTATTTAGATATTTTTATTCATAGTAATACTTATAATTCAAAACCTTAGGAAAAAGTGTCAACAGTGTTGACTCTTCACAGCAAGAGACAGCAGTATTGATGCTGTTTCCATCTATATCTCTACCAGTGAACTTCAGCTTTTCAAAAACCGCATGAGAAAATATTGCAGTTGTAGCATTTGCTAATCTCAAAGTGGGCTGGAAAAAGAATAAACACTCTGGCTGACAAATTTGTCCTATCTAATACCAAACATCATGGCATACAGACACAACTGTGGCAGTCATTTCAGAGACCTGATTTTACCTACCAGAAGTCTGATAAGAACCTGATACTATAATGACATGCACACAGATCTCCCCAGAGATTAGAATGTGAAAGACAAAGTGTGTGATAAATTTTGCAAGTAAATGTTTCAAATTTAATTTCAGAATACCATATCTCAGAGAAGACAGATGACTAAAATAAAGGGATCAGCAAGCTCTACTGCAGGGTTATGACAACACTGAAATAAATGAATACAGTGTTTAGCAATTAACACATCTATAAAGAACTTTTAATGAATTTCCAAACTGACTACAGTGTTCTGGAATTGCCTGAGGCAAATACAGACCAGAATCTTGTGTGTGTCACTGTATATAATTTTGAGTATGGGATTTATGGACCTGGGTAAGTTTTTTCTAGTTTTCTGTAAACTTGCATGCACAAATTACTGTAGCCTGTGCTGACAAAGAAAGAATCATCATAGGACATCTAGCTGGATGGCCTAGAGGACTACACACCTTGCAACCCAAAACTGTGGAAAGAATGGTAAATGAAGAGAGAAAAGCAGAAAGAAAATACCTTGTGAAAAGTGACAAGCCATCAAGTAGGAGAAAAGGGGCGGTAATTGAAAAACCAAAAAAAGACTGGTAAAAAGCAATGCATCCTTGGATGTATTTCCCCTGCCACAGAGGCAAAGGGAGTAGGATTCTGTTGCATTCATCATTAAAGCACTTGCTAAACTTATGGAAAAGGATCTTTTGTTCAGAAGGAGTGCCATAGGATACCAGTGAGTAAAAGTGAATGCAGAAAAGATCTAGGAGTACTTTCATAGGAACATTGTTTGAAACAGGATAATGAGATTGACTGCTAAAAGCAGCAAAACAAGATCTCCTGTAACAAGGTAACACAATCCTCCTGTTCCTTGACCTCACCCCTATGACATAAGCAGAGGAAAAGACAAACACCATGGAATTAGTTTACAAAAACACTAAATTTTTTTTTAATAATAAGTATTTTTCAACTCTTCACTACACATACTTGTCAAGAATCACATCATGTCATCCCTACAACAATCTCCTTGAAGTCTCTATTTGCAAAACTGAATAGTATTAACTATACCTCCAATTTTATGATAGCTGACTGTAATCAATGGAGAAATATTTTGTTGCTGCTGGATATAGTGCAAATGGCAACTCTTAGTCTCCTGCTTCCAGGCACAGAGGAGATGATGCTCTCCCAAGCAAGGTGAGTACAGCTGCCAAAAGTATATTCTGGGGTCAGGTCTATCACAGCTGCAGCATCACTGAATCAACTTTTATTTTCATATTTACTTTCATTTACAGATTTTGCCTATTTAGTTACATATGTATTTTAGTCTTTCTCACTTATGGGTTTTGATCTGTTGTTTGAAGGGTCACTGACAGTAGTCAAGCAGAGTTAGGGTCATGATTTATCTATGCAAATTTGGTACAGTAATAGGTGGAGAACAATGTATCTAACGTTTGAAAATTCTCCTTTCTTTCTTCTATCTTTCTTCTGGTAACAGAAAAAGAGTAAGAAGGATAAATATTTATTAGGGACCATGACAAAGAACAAATAGAAAGCACAGTGTGAGAAGAACTATTAAAAGCATAGTTAGAAAGATGCAATATCCATAATTAAATGTTGTCCTTGGTTCCCGCCTTATATACTTGCTCAATTTCATTTTCAGCATCAGTTTCTGAAAGACAAAACCTCTTGCTTCAATTTCCTCCCACTTAGCTGTTATAATGGAAGCCTTTTTTTGTCAGTCTATTCCACCACATTCAGTTTTACTGAACTGTGAAAGACTTTTTTTTTTTCATTTTCCTTCCTCTGTTTGTCTTTTGGCCAATTAATCCAATGTTTCCTGGCTACTTCCCCCAACTGGAGGAGATGGTTATTAGGAATTAGCAAATATAAGGGTGTCTACATTTAAGATTAGAATACAAACACACGATCACCATGCTACAATTAGCAAGTGGTGACAGCTACCAAAATGAATGAGACATCTTTATGGTATGCCCCAGAAGACAAGCCCCGTGATCTCAGATCTCATTTCCTTGAAAAGGGGAACTGAGGGATGTTCAGCATGCTGAAGACAGGGTTTTTTTTATTTCTTCATGTTATCACTGCTTATCTGAATCATGTTTTATAACCTGATTTGAAACTAAGAAACAGTACACAGGAATTACAGTGTCTTAGTTTTAAGTAAATTGTGGTGTGACACTTAAATCCATTCCATGTGCCCGTTTCATTCCTTGTATTTTGTTCCATCTTCTTCAGTAAGACAATGGTCTTTTTCTCATATGTTTTTACCATATTTATTTACAAACTCAACTACAGAAAAAAATGCACGAGGTTAAGAATTGATATCTTCTGCAAATATCTTTTTTTTTACCAATATATAATTCAATTCTTATAAATACTTTTCATTCTATTTATCACCTATACTTGGTTCAGTAGAAAACAAAGCCCTTCTGCAGTCTTCACATAGCTTGTCTAAACCACTGACCACAAAATTTAAATTATTAATATCAAAAGAAATGTCAAAAATTGATTTCCATAACTTGAGTGTTTCACTGTAATCCCAGACAACTGCTGCATATGGACATTTCCAATTCAGAAAACTCTGATTTATACTGTATTGGTCAGATTGTTAATATAAAGCCACATAGTCATTCTAAAATTGAAGCCCCAACACTGAGTGGGCAATCTTCTTTATTTCATGATATTTTTAAATCATCCACTTCTCACTTCGTCACTGACATTCATTTAGAATAGCATTAATTATTCCTCCCATGTCTCTTAAAACCAGGAAAAAAAAACAAACCAAACCAATCAAAACCCATAAATGGGAAATAGCCGTCTTTTTACAAGGCTTTTTAATTTTGTACTTTATAGTGCAAAAAGAATTCTCATGTATGTAGTGGAACCTATAACCTGAAAACTTATGAAGTATTTTAAGATGAAATTATCAGATTTAGAATGATCAAAATAAAAATAAATTTTTTTTGAAGATTTTCTCTCAAGTGCTAAATTCCTGTTAATGCACAAATGTCAATGACACGTGAAATAAGCTATTCTTAATGTGGACCTGTTAGAATAGAAATTTCTAACTAGAATTAAAATAAACTCTTTGCTTAAATAATTATTAAAAACAATTTACAGAACTGTTTCCTCCAAGCAATAAACTAAGTAGAGCTCTAGTTGGAAAGACTACTATAATTCAGATTCGTAAAGCAACAAAACCTTGGATGCAACAAAAACTACTGCCAAGTTCTAGATGTCTTGCCAACTGTATCAAAGCACATGAAAATTACTCAGCTCAAAGTCAATTTTGCTGTCAGGAATATTCTCCTTACAAAGAAATCACTGAATTACAGCTCAGCAATTTGCTTCAGCATATGGATTTTGTTGGCTGAACTAGATATATGTACAGTATGTTTTATTTCATTACAGATGTTCTCCAAACCAGATCATACTGTCAAAATATGTCAGTCAATATTTTCAGGTCATCTGGGATTATAAAAAGAAGGAATGACAAAGTGAAGTCATTTCCCAGGGAAAGATTCTTCTGCAGGTCCCTCCATCTTTATCATAGAACCATAGAATTATGTCAATTAAATAATTTGGCTGACCACTGATACAGCAATATTACTTTAATAGCAATATTACTTAATAGCAATTTAAAAGATTCAGAATAAAAGCTGGAATTAAACTTCAAAAATAATTTTATTTAGCACACTTGTGCTCTGTAATAAGGAGCTACCTTTTACAATTTACATTACATTAACTGTATTAAACAAGGCAAATAAGCAACTACATTCAGTGAAGAAGAGCTCATATTCTCATGATTACTGACATCACCAGGAGTCAAAATCCAGACACACCCCCCGACATTAATATCAACATTACATCAAAATATTAAAAGATTAAAAATATACCTACCACTAAAAATTCCTTTTTGTCCACCATCTCATTGCCATCAGTATCAAACATGTTGAAAGCGATTCTAAAACCTGCATGTGGCTCTGCCAAAAAAAACCCCTCCATTCAATTATTTATTTATTTGGAAAAAAAGCAAATATAAAACTCTAAGAAATTATTTGGTGTCTGTTTATAAAAAACATATCTTAGACTAATTTAAACCAGTACATTTGTGTACATAATAAATGTAAATCATAGCATCTGTAAAACAGTATTATCCATGTTATGAAAACAGAAGGCATGTTCACAAATTCATACACTAGGGGAAACAGGCAGTAGAAATAGAGTGTGAAATATCCAAGAAAAATATCGCACAATAATGTCTGGTTGGGTGGTTAAAGGCGTTAGTTCATCCATTTTACGTTACAAAACACAAATTTCTAGAAAATAATTTTTCAATCAAAATACAGTGTTCAAAAAGATACTTAAAAAATTCCTGAAAATAAAGTACAGGATGGAACCTCTGGTCAAAACAAATGATATGTTGAAAGAGACACAAAATTTTCTTGTTTATAAGCTTAAGTGTAATTGACAGTTGAAATCAGATTAGAATTTTAAATTATTTCCAAAACATGGGGACTTCGAAGGTAACTGTAGGTGAAGCCTTTAGGCAACATTTTGGTGATACTCAGTGATTTGCAATATGAATTAATTATGGCCAAAAGTTAGTCCAGATAACAAAGAAGTGATGGAAGAATATCCATTGATCCAGCAGTTAGGGACTGCAAGGCTTCAGGGTCAAGTTCCTGCTCTGATTCACAGTAAGAATCCAGACATGTCTGAAAAGAATACTAATGAATCCAACAGAAATGTTTTACTTACATTAAAATGAAAGACAAGTAAAACATTTCACTCCTTCCCAGAAAAAAAACCCTCTTAAAATATCAAAACAAAGTCTGTATCAGGCTTAGTTTGCTCTAAGTTACTCTACTTTGTTTTTATGGGTGGTAGAACAACACGTATTGAATTTTTTTAGTGCTTTCTAATATAACTAAACATTTACTTTATTTTGACAGATTTTATTACCTTATTGATGTCACCCATTATGTACTAATAGATGAAGCAAACCAGTATATATATATATATATATATCTTCCTCTTTTCCTTATATTCAGCATCCTTTATGAAGTTGAGTAGGACTTCCAAAAAGAAAATAAATTTAAGCGCTTAAGTAGGGTTTAGCTGAAGTGTATGGCTCAACTTTCTCAGCAGTTAGTAAAAGGCATTGTAGATAACAAAGCACTTAAATAAAAGATAGCACAAGATTCCAGGAGAGGAGAGGCTCAAGTGGACATAGAGATGCATGATACATTTTTTTCCTTATTGGGATATGAAGGGGGGGTGGGGGGAAAGTATTGCAATGTATAGCAATACCTTCTGAACTTAGAAATTTGTAAGGAAGTTTGGTTGGTTTTTTTTTTTCTCCAAAAATACTTACTTGTTAAAATGCATAAGAGGAATAAATATTCTGTATAAGATATCACACCTGAAGACAAAAAAAAAAAAAACAAAAACAAACAACATTTTGAAGTTATGCCATATTAGTTTAATTTTGTCTTCATATACTAATCTTGAAAATATTAAATTTATGTATAATAAGGAGAATTTCTGTGCATGTGCATATTCATACTTGTGTGCATGTGACTGTATTCAACCTGGTCAATGAGTTCTTTGTCTAAAATATCGGTCTATGTGGTGGGTTTTTCTGTTTGGGGTTTTTTTTTGGAGGATTTTAGGGGAGGAATACATTAAATATGTCAAATAAACAGCTACAGTCAGTAGAGAATGGCCATTAAACAGAAGCTTGCTAGATTCTTTGAAGCTAATATAAATTATTTATTTGATATTCTTTCTGAAAACCTCACCAATAATTCATGACAATACTCTCTAAAAGTATGAGAACATTTATTCTGCAAGTATTAATAGTGCTCCCTCCTGATTTAAACATAACATCTGAATATAGTTCTTGACTTTAGTATGTGCTTTCTAAGTGTATGTCCTATATTAATTGAAAAGTTCACTTCATGTAACTTATGAAAGCACAGATTTGGGCTTTTGAGTTGTCTTTATATGCACATTTTCATAATAATCACCTTCTTCTACATCCAGAAGATCTGTTAGGAATATATTCGAACCTTTTAATCTTTCTTTGGATGTCAAAAGGCAATCACGGAGTGGAATGGCACTTCTTTTTCTTTTCAGAAGTGATTACAGCAAAATTTGAGCTATAGCTGAAGTCAATATCTAAATAGTATGCCTGGTAACATAAGCTGCACTGCTGCCTTTCTAGCTCCGGGGCAAAGAGATAACCTTGCAGATGCCCACAGTACCAACAAAAAGAAGCATCTTACAGTTCAGTAAAAACTGAAAACAATGACTTGCAGCTCTTCCAAAAGCCCTTAGCTCTAATGATCTTGGAGGCTGAACTAGCAAAACTGGTTCCCGATTTCTAACCAATTGATTTTGTCTGTCCTCCAAAACCAAAAGTGTTAAGTCAATCCACAATATTAGACTATTTCAAAAGAGTGAAAAAAAAGTATTTAGATGCCTGAGAGTAAAGATGTCTATCAGCTGGGATTTTCAAAGTTGATAAAGTCTCCTTGATTTCATTCCAAGTCAGGTGCAAAAGTTTTTAGAAAAACAGACACATCTTTGGATGTTTAAATATCTTTTAAAAACTGACTTAACTGAATATGTGACAAACTATGTAAATAGTAATCTGATTTTTTTTTCCACTGAAAAATCTGTATAATTTAACCACTCGTGGATTTCACAATTATTGAACACATTTCACATCAGCACTGCCAACACTACCAAAGTAAGAAACTTCGGCATTTTCTACTAATATTTACAGCACAAAAAGTTCTAAATTAATTCTCTCCTGAAAAAAATACTTGGGAGGGACTTTCTGTCCTCTTGAATACTTGAGATATGAAACTCAGCTATCTTTCTCTTGGATCTGTCCAAATGAGTCCCCAAACCTTTGATCATACAATACTCCTCCCTAAAAGCCAATTCTCCTGAAAGAGACCCACCTTCAGGAGAATCAGGTCTCTTATCTTCAAACATAAAAAATAAACAACCACAGAGTTGTCCAGATACTACAAGGACTGGAATACAAATGCCATACAAAGGAAAGACAGGTACCTAAATTGTCTTTGGAACCAAATCACATGTCAGAAAGAAAGAATCACTAAAACCCTCAACCTTTATCACCTGAAATGCTGTCTTCCCAACTTTTCCAATTCATAAAGATATTTTCCCACCTTATGATCCAATAGCACATTTAAGTCTTCAAAACCAAGATTTTTACTACTGCTAGCAGACATAACTGGAAAGCTACTAAGTATTTTTAATATCATCTAATCTTTTCCTCAGTTTACACATGGCTCCACACTAAAGATTAGCAAAGATTATATGCAGGCAATTAAGAAACACATGCTCTATGCTTTATCTTCTTGATTTTATACAGCAGCTTGCAGAAATTAGCTTTCAAAGGCCCAATTGAATCTGTTTGGACAAGCAGCTATCAAAAATCAGATACCGCAAAGGTTCTCATTCAGTGACGTGAAACGTTCTTTAACAGTGAGTCAATAAATATAAATATGTATTTTTGTTTGATGACACATTCCTTGTTGCAAAACAGAGGAAGAAAGTACAAGTGTCAAGCAGTCCATCACAGCTGTGAAGAAAGCAATACAAAAAGCCTTGAAAGCGTTCTCTTCTTTTGTTCGTATATAGTAGCCCTAGACAGATAGTTCTGGTTGATTGCTCTCTTATGGGAGGCTCAGGAAGGGAAAGCTTACACTAAGATCAGAAAGGAGAGAAGGTGGTCACTCAAGGGTAAAACAAAAATAAAACTTAAGGATGACTGGCATAAATCTATGTGGCTCATCTGACTGAAATCTGCACATTTGAGTATTAAGCAAGTAGCAAAAGCCCATGTCCATTTATTTTGCCATAGATTAAAAGAAAACACGTAAATTAATCTTAGACTTTTCATGTCATGTACTAAATAAACACTAAATTAGAATTAAGGAGGCTGAATTCTCTTCCCATTCCTTTCATTGGATTACTGATTGACTTTAGCAGTCATAAGACCCAAAATATTTTCTTGTATTATGTGGTAACAGAACTCACTTTTTTTATAAAGCATGCTGAAAAGTTATGTAAGTGCTGAAGTGTATTACTAATTTTACCAGTTTATATACTAGTTTTGAGTCCTCTTAATTCCATCAACTACTATAGAATCTCATTGGCAGAAAATCAGTGAAACATTTTGTTCAATAACTGCACAAGCTGTAGGCAGATTATGCATTGATTTAACAGATTCTGAAGCGGATTTTTATGCAATTAGTATTTCAAAAGTCAGCTGCTCTGAATATAGAGAGTGGCCTAGAGCAAGGAAATACAAAGAAATGCAAGGCAAAGGTGGACCAGTTTCTACCTCTCCAGAGTTCCGGCTGCAGACTCGTGGAAAAAAGCAAGCGCCTCCATGCACTAGAGATTTGAGCCTGGGACACCCTGAATGTAAGTCTATACTTACTCCTTTAAAAAACTTAAGCTGCATTTGAATTAGATAAATTGATCAGTGTCACACGTTTGTTCAGAATTTTGTTGCTGGCATGCTTATTTTAAACTTTCACAAAGTGTCTTTATTTTATAGCATGTACTTTTGGCTGCTTAACATTTAAAATGCTACACCAGACTTCTGCCATTTTGAATATAAACAAAAGAATATGAGGATGATTGGACGATTTATCACAAACAGATTTTAAATGTCTGTTTTTTTTTTCCTGTGTTTATTGTTTTTGAAGTAATACAGTTTATTAAGACAACAAACCAAAACAACAGCCCTCATCTGCAGAATTTAAAGGGATATATAGCATTTCTGAAACTGTTTCTTTCTGTTATGAAGAAAATACTTATTGAGTGATATATTATTACTATAGAGATAGTGTGTCTTTATTAGTATATTCTATCTATGATCTACAGATCATTCTTCATCCCACCAAACTGGAAACATTCAAGCATCAGTTTAACAAACTCTTAAGAACCCAATACACTTAAAAAAGCTAGATGTAAGATGACATGATTAGAGCACTGTAGAGACCAAAGGGAACTTACTCATGCTGTAAAATGTAGAAAGCAACAAACACTTTTTGTCTTTCTAAAGATGTGACTCAGATTAAGGTACAATAAGACTTTGGCCAAATTAAATTAATACAAGTGATAATTTGGTTCAGAAAAATAAATTCTTGTGCCTCACCTTTCTCATTAAGATTACGGAAAAGTTTGGATGATCCTTTCCAAACTGGTGGTGTCTCCATAAGGATCTGATTCAGTTCCTAAAAAACAAAATTTAATAAAGACAGTAGTACATATTTAAATAATTAACAAAGTAGTCAACAGATTATAAGCAAATCAATAGAAAAGACAAGGACCTGCATACAAATCTACCAGTTAATTTAACTTCAGTTTACCACTTTCAAATGACTTGGGAAGTACTCAAACACATATATAAACTTTACACATGTGATTATTCCAAGAATTGCTCATCTGCATGAATACTGTTTACAGAATTGGAGAGGGATATGTAACACAGTTGTTGCTGAAATTATTAACCACTGCCTACATTCACTGAAGCAAAGGGTAAGTCCTCCTGGATTTCACCAAGGTTTTCATACAAGCTCCAAGCAACTGTTAACACTCAACCCGAACTAAAGGAAATTTCGCCCATGAATTTGAACATACTTTCTTTAAAATACATGGATACTGATGAATGCTTTAGAAAGTCAGTATACCGACATGTCAGGCACAGCTGTTCAAGTATTTTCAAGACTCTGGATTCAGTTGAGTCTGAAGCAACAAACTAAAGAAAATAAAGTCTCTCTTTTTTTAATAAAGATTAAAACTCCCTTATTTCTCCTGTGACTTTAAGTTGACATAAGAAATAAAGTAACTGTATCAAAATCTATGGCAATAAGACAGCATAGGAATTATTGCTCACCTGCTTTGAAAGGGATCGCCACTTTTTAGCACCTGCAGGAAAAGACAAAGCTATGAATGCACAGAATTTAGTTATGTCAGTGGGTGTCATAAAAATTAGACAGCATCTATATACTGTGTTATTTAGCCAAAGAAGAGATACTTTCCCTACCTTATGAGGCTAATCTTCAAACAGGTTCAAAGAAAACCCTCTCTCTGTTATTAAAAAATAATTGGCTTAATACATACTCCTGACTTTAGAGAACCAATTCAGATGTATAGTTTGTAATCTAATTCTGCTTCAATGAGAGAAAAGAACTTTCTGCCTCCAGAATACACAATTAAAACACTAAACAGGAAATAGAGGGCATTAATTTTAACCTGTAGTATCAATATTCTGAAATGATTATTTAGTGACAGTAGTACCACAGCGCAGACTGTAGGGAGATCTGGATTCTGGTCTTTGCTTCAGAGACTACTCACGAGGAAAAAATTCCTTGAAACTACAGGTAGTGCTAAGACTCCCTTCAGCCATTCCTAAGAACTCAGATTCATGTTCCCTCCTACAGCCTCCACGAGGCTCAATTTTTTGTAGGCATTTTTAAGAGCAGAGCTGAAGAGGCCCTTTAGTTCAGTAGTAGAACTGCTCCTTAACACCAAAAACTGATGAGTAAGACTGAGCAGGCTCCAGGAGCAGGGAAAGATACTTGCACTCAAAAACAGTTGTCCACAACCATCCAAGAATTCAAAACCTAAGGTTCATCACCACCCTCTCAAGACAAATATTTGCACAGATTCAGTATTAAGACAAAGCACCGTGAATATCAGAATTCACAAAGGTACAAAAAAATAGCACAGTATGTGGTCGAATTCATAACTTTTCAGTTGGTAAAGGCTCATTTTTATAAAGCAAAACATTCTGTGGGATTAGAATTTCCTTCCTCGTGATGAACTCCATGCTCCATTTAATAATTCTCACAATACAGAAGCTACTCACCATCATCTTTTATTAGTTCATTAGAAACGCACTGAAATTTTAGTTTTACATCTTGGTAAAGGTTAGCACCAAGACTGTCCACAAATACCACTCTAGCTACGGTGGAGTTACACAAAGCGACATCATAACATGAGCTAACAGTTTTGCATATACTTTTCAGTTTAATTTTTTAATGTCAATTAAAATCTTCTCAAAATACTTAATAAAACTCAAAAAAAAGAACCTAATTTCTCATTTACCATATAAATTGATATATGTTTATAACTACCATAAAAAAACCTGTGGAAAAAATACATGTAACTTTCCAATCAGATAACTTCCCAGTCTCATAGATTATACGTATTTTTTTTCTATACAAGCAAGTGAAGATTTATGCATATATACATACTTCTTATAGCTCAGTATTAGGCTAAAAGTACTATAAAGGGAAGAAAATATACTTCCTCTTCTAACTGATTTTCTAAATATATAAACATATATTCAGATGATAAAAATATATCAAGCATGACTGTTAAAAATATTATATTTTCCCAAATGAAAGTCTGCACCACAAAGGCAGCACTACCAAGTTAAGTATAGCACTTATTTTATGTTTTTTATAAAAAAAAAAGAAATTATGTTTTTTTACATAAACTGCCTGGACTCAAAAGTTACATTTTATGAAAGAAAATATACTCTTACCATATTAGTTAGTGTTTAATCAAAAAAGGAAGTGAACACCCTCTTGACTTTTGTAGAGTTTACAAGATTTCCAAAGTAAATCAATCACAATAGTCGCATTCACTCCATCACAAATCTCATTCAGGTCTAGTATTATTAGCTTTTCTATAAAGCAGACATAAAGAGCTACTATTATTACTCTTCAAAGGGCATTTTTGCTTTTTGACAAACTCAAGACCTTTCTAGTCTTCATCCATAAAACACCCAGTTGTACATTCTGTTTTTTTTTCCCTGCAAAATATAGATGGTCTACTATGTCAGCCTGAATGGAACCAACTATTTACTACTTGCAACTTACAAACATTGTAAAAATGCAAAATAAGATGTTCAGAATGTATTATTTTATTCAGAAAAATAACTTCCTAAAACTTGCTGCTTTCAATAGAGCAAGACAGAAAATGAAGACCTGTCCAGACAGACAAAGCTGCATTGCAAAGGTTACAATGAACATTGAGATGAGAAGCTGGAAGAGGTCATCTGCAAGTCATCTACATCTATTACTTCCTAGTTGTCACTATTCTGTCCAAATGTCCCAGACAATGTGACTTCCACTACAAAGAAGTCATGCACTTCTACTTAGCTACAGCCTTTTTACAGTAACCCTTCAAATAATTATCTCAGTCATGTAATCTCTGATACTAGTCAATAAAATTGAAGGACATCCAGTTAGTTTTGCTTTCAGTCTCAGAGACGAACTGGATGCACAGGAAGAATTTTGTTACAAACAAGGTTTCTTACACTGATCACGGAAAGGTATGTGACTCCACATCTCTCTCCCTGTGGCATGAGATAAAGAATGTCCCTGTCAGCTTAACGGTTTCTGGGTTGTTTTTTAAAATCCAAATACTGGATGTGAGAGAGGAGGAAGCATAAAATTCCTTACCATGGAAAAATCTGAACAGCACACTATATATAAATATATATACACTGTGGTCAAACAAGTCAAACTGTCACAAAATGGAATTAAAATGAAACATTTAACTGATATCCAGTATATGGCACAAATGTTTCATGACCACATGACCATACACAGTGAAACAAAATTCCACAGTAACAAAAAAAAGGAAGTCTTGGAAATCTGGGCGGAGGAAGTAGATATAAAGTGCTGATGTGTATTTGCATTAACTTTTGTGATAAGGAAATTGCTTCCTCTCTTTTGACTGCAGAGGGGAAGATAAAAAAAAAAGAAAAAGAAAAAAAAATGAAGATTTGCTTTCTGGTAAGAATTTCAAAGTTTTGTAACTTTTCACCATCTAAGCTATATCTTCTGTCTTCACTGTTAAAATGAGATTATATCTTTATTCAAAAGTTATAGAAGTTTTGATCACTGATACACCATGGCTGAATTCTTTCCTCTTGTTTCATTACTGTTAAGAGAACAAAGGGGAAAAAAAAAATCTAACATCTGCACAGAGCTTTAAGCTCTCCTCTGACTGTTTTTAGCTGGTTTTGACTGTTCTCTATACTGGCTTTGTGGTGTAGACTTTAGCAAGAAAGACCTAAGGTTAGTTATTATACATGTCACACCTGAGCAAAGATATTCACTTTCCCCAGGAGTTGTGTACTGCTACCAGTGCACTGCAAGCCTCAGGGCCAGGAAATCAAACTAGATCAGAAATGGATCACCTTACTATTTAGTCACTCTTTGATACTTAAAGCAAAAATTTTACAATAAGTGAACTAAAGCTGATAGTTTATCTTTTCATTAATTGAATTAACACATAGTGTTAACTCTGGCAATTTCTGAAGTGTAGAAAGTGGATCCCCTGGGGGACTGAAAATCTTAGCCAAAGCACGCTATTTAGAAAGCTGTGATATGGTTATAAAAATCTCTGTAGGGCAAAAAAAAAACCCCAACATGACAGATGACAATTTAAGATGGCAAAAACTGCAAAACAGCATTATCTTAAATTAGGTAGAGAACTCTTATCTGGCCTGACTATTTACCCAGAAACTGTACAGAAGAGGAGACAAGAGTTTTACAGCAACACTGGCCTGCTCAGAAAGAAACCGTAACTGTAACTGTGTCAATGCAAGTGGTACAAATGCACTTCTTGTCTTTCAGGACTGTTGTCTGTGATCTCTAAGACAAGAATGTTTAACTAATGACTAGCATACAGATGTTTACAACCTAATAACAATCAGGATTGATCAGGATGCTGATTGTATGCACTTAGATACCATTAGAAGTAAAATTCTGGAAGATGCAGTTACCTTTTTACCCCAGGCAGAAACAGAAGCAGTAATCACATGCAAATTGAAAAATAACATACACTACTGGCATTTTCCCTAACAATTATAGCAATATAAAACTCCTGCTTACATTTGGGTTCATCACTTGTGACAGCCTGAATGAAGTCATATGGAGTCATATACAACTGTCCTTCAAATTCTAAACTGGCAAACCTACGAAACCGTTGCTCCCGAGGAGTTGCATAAAGGTGTAAATCTTCAAGGTCTGATCTGCTTTCTGTAACCTTCAAAGACAGAAGGAAACAATTTTAATGTATGAAGAATGTTTTGGCTTACAATTGCCACTGCTATTCACCATGAAGAAACTGTAAATGTAAAGGTGAGTATTCATTAAGTCAAATGCATCCAAATATTTTTTATGGTAAGAGCTGAAACTATAATCAGGATTTCACTGCTACCATTTTCAGTCTTCTACAATTTTAGCAGTAAGTTTTTACACACTGAAACTGTTGACACTACCCAAGATCATTAAAAGAGGGAAGAAAAAAAGAAAAGAATACAAGAAATAAAAAGAGTACTTAGGCTCCTGAATCATAGAAGAGACAACTTTAGCTCAAGGGAGTCCATGTAACTTCAGCAGTCAGACTTTAAACAACTTTGCTAAAATTATTTCAGTTGTCTGACACTTCCAGACAAGAATGGAATAACATTTTTATATTGCATCTTAGTGTAGAGTGCAGCTGTTGACAGTAACAGGCAAGACACTTCCATAATACACTTCAGTGTAAATCTTCTACAGATACTGCTATTTCAAGTACCCTATGCAATTAAAGCTACCATACTTGGAGGAACAGAAGAAGAGAAGTGAATAATTATTCCTCTGGAGTTATGAAGTATGATACGGCATTAAGTTCACACCTCATGAGAGTTTATAAATGGCAGGAGTGTCTGCTATGTTTACCATCCAGCTGATGTACATATAAATTTATTAGTATAAAACTGTAAGTGTTCTAAATTATTACACCTTTATGTTACACTGTCAAAGCTTTTAACCAAAAATATGCTACTACTACCTAAAACCTTTAGCCCATAGAAAAGCAAGCTCCTCTATGGAATCAGTACTTGAAGAAAATATTAAGTATCTTGAACTTTTTTTCAGAGATGAATAAGGAAACCCACACTGCTTCATAACAGGAAGAGCAATGCTATAGATGACTTCTCCCAGTATGTGTTAAAGTATGAAAACAGCACCTTATCAATAAAAATATCCCAAGCTGCCATTGTCTTCACTATTTTTGTCATTTCATACAGTATCCCTAAAATTCTTCAGGTGTCAAACTAAGGAAAAGGAACAAGTACCACTACAAATGGAAATTGTTTTTCCAAAGTGTTTATAAGAATAGGTTTCAGATTTTGGCAAGACACATTTATATTGGGCAGTCTGCTTCCAAACAATGTCCTTAAAAAATAAAACATCACTAAAACTACTGCAGTGAAACAAAATGTTACGGCTTCATTTGTAACTAGGAGATTAAATTATGTTTGTAAAATAGATAAATCAAAACCAAACGTGTCTAAAAGAGGTGAAGCACCTTCTATATGAAAATAACAAAAAACCCTAAAATCACTAGTAACAATGTAACGGAAGACACACAATTCTTGATTTTATATATGGGAGTCTTAGTACTGCAATACATTGTCTAGGACAATTCAACCAGCCTTCTAGAAGGAAAAAAAGACTACTGACTGCATAGTGCTCTCTCTGGAGTGCCTCTGGTTGTTTTGAAATTATTGTTTCTGCTGTTTGTGTACAAAAATGCTTTGCTTCAGTGAAAAAACTGTCACGGAAAGTAACAGAAATGCTTATACAGTAACTTGTATATAGAGCAGTATAATGACAAATATTCTTCTCTTCTGCATAGAAGTAGCTTCAAAAACAGTATTTGTGGATTTTTTATCATTTTCAAATGATTATCAAAGTAAATATGGGGAGAAAAAATTGAAATCTAACAGCCAGATCTATAAACTCACCTTAGAATTACAGTAAAAATGTTGAATTCTCTTCTGACGCATTCACATGCAAGCCAAAATATTTCTGTCCTATCTTACTGTTTGAATACTATGGGTCGTAATGATCCTTTAACAGTCCAGTGGCATTCAAGCTATGCCTTCATGTGGGAGTTACATGACTCAATTGTTTCGGTAGAACTTGTGGTGACATAACTCATTATCCCCGTATTTGAAGTTTAATAATTTATCTTAGTTTTGATACATGTGTTATTTTATCACTATTACAAATAAGTTTTTTGAATACATGCAGGTTTTAAGCATGAGCAACAAAGCAATATTTCTGCAGTCAATTTTCAGAAAAGAAACTGCTTCAAGACCATATTACGCACGCAGTATGTATAATCAATTGTAATCAGTCAGTCAATCACAAATAATCAGGATAATCTGTAGATATCACTCGAGGAATATCATCTTAATTTTTATCATTGTTAGTATTTGGAGAGCATGTTGAAATTCTTTGCTCCCTTGAGAAATTCACACTATCTCAGGTACTACTGCTTAGTATTTTGCTTGAGACACTTAGAAAAGTATTTGCTAAATTCTCAGACACATATTTCAACATTATCTTAAGTACTCCATGCTACTATAAATATAAAACAACATACTGCAAACATGGAATTTTTAAGACACACTTAAACTTAACTCACATTAACTCAGGTCCGCAAAACCTTAATTTCTGCCTCATTTTATCCAATCCACAGTTTCTCTCTGACTACATAGGAATGCCAGTATTTCATGCTCTGGCTCAAAGTCATTGTAGCCTGATAGGAATACAGCCTGGCACCAAAAAGAGCAGTACCTCCCTAAAGGCTCTGGCACTTTATGTTCATTTTTCCGAGAGCCAAACTGATACAGGAACTGCTCTGACTGAGGACTTTTGTTTTGATGGTGTTATTTTCTAGCCAGATAAATGCCTGGATCTAACCCACAAGGACAGTTATTTGTTTCTAAACCTAGGCCACAGGAACTTGCAACTCATGGAAAAGAAAACATCACCTGCTTCAGCAGAAAGCTCCACCTACTTCAAGTTAAAGTGAGGGAAAACTGCAAGCTTAAACATGATTTTATTCCAAGGAATAAAAATCCCACTTTATTTTGGAAAATCAGCTCAGTTTTACTTGAAGCAATCAAAACAAGCTGTTTCTGCTGTTGATCCAATGTGAATTCAAACAAACATACACAGGGCTTAACATGTATCAGATCACCAGTCCATACACTAAATGTCCAAATAAAAGCAAAATTTGGGTGCAGAAGACTCTAGGTCCTTAGGTCTAGACCTTAGCAAACTGACAAATAAAACTGTCTTTGGGAATAATATTGGTTTTTGTCCAAATTTCTTGTTCAGGGTTTTCTTTCTTCTGTTAATCAATTTGTGTAACATGCAGCAACTTTAAGTCTCTTGTATAAAAGCTGTAATTATTAGGAACTAATCAATATGCTAATTAAAAGCCAAACCATTCTAAAGTATGACCTCAATTCACAGTTCTTCAAGCATACATTGAAGAAATTGGTCTCAATACACAATGATGAAACACCTCCTGTTTTCCTCCAACACTAGTAGATCACAATCCAGTGAAGCAAGTACGAGAATCTTGGTGACAACAACCACTGTCATTTGATTTATTTCAGATTTATGCCCAGGGTAGGCAATCTTACTGTAGCGGCATGAGCATCAAATCCAAGGGACACGTGAACAAGAGACAGAAAGTAGCCATGGAATACCTCAGAGAAGGAACTCTTGGTGAAGGAGTGAGCATGATTCAGTAAGATTCCAATTTCTGTTTGAAGTTTCAAGAGCTTATCCAGACTAAATCTCTCTGTAATTATCAACAATCTTCAAAAACTTTCATGAAAGTACCTCTCTTTGACAAACAAAACTGGGGAGATTTTTTATGCTTTTGTTTACAAATCTTCTTGGCAATCCTACCTACTAATTACTGGAATCTAGTATCATATTATGGTTCTCTGCCTTTTAAAAACTGGATGTGGCTATTTCCTTCAAGAAGAATGTCATTAATATAGTGTTATTATATTATACAATAGCAGCATTATCTTAATTTTAGGCACAGCAGGTTAGCTCTGGTTTATCTGCCCATGTACATCAACCTACTTGGTTATTAGAACTTCTAGGGTTAAAAAAAAAAAAGCCCTGCAGCTGAAACCAAGAATCTACCTGCTAGCCAGAATCTTCATCCTTCCCACTTCACAACTCATGAAATAAATAAAAAGAGGCAAGACTGAAGCTTATCAGCACTCACAAACAATGTATTATCTTTTCCCCATTTTCAAAAGAATCTAAGCATTAATAGTTGTAATCAAACAGCTCATGGTTATCATCCTTCTGCACTTCCTCCCTCAAACTCTGGCACCTTGTTGCTCCATATTTCCCCTTCCCACTCTCTGTCCTCCCTTGCAGAAGGACTGCAGGGGGAACACAGCACCTTTCTGGGGTCCTGCTATGCACAGTCCTGGCTTTCATTTGCTTTCTGCAAAACCAAGAAGAGGGACTGTGTTGCTCTTCTAAGCTAAATTTAAATAGTCTGAAGAGAAAAAATTATCCTGGCTTATTTTCTTGCGGTTTCCTAACACAGAAATGCATATAGACACACCTAATTCTAACACAGAGACATTTCAAAGCACTTCCTAAAATGGATTAAATGGATTCAGCACTTACTGGCAAACCACCACCAGGCAAAGAAAACAGAGGAAAACTTTTCCCTTAAGAAAGTGCATTTTAACATCGAGTTATCAAAACAAGGTAAGAAAAAAATTAAATTGAAGACCAAACAGTAATTCAGCAGGGTACTTCTGTAAAGGGAGAGCACCAACTCTTCAATTACTTGTGCTTCCATTGTGAATCTATGCTACAAACATACTATAAACAGTCTAAAATAGCTGGAAAAGGCCTCAAAAACTTCACATTTATTATGCAAATGAAACTATGATGATAATGCCCTCTCACTAACATATTTAAGGATTTAATATAATTCTTAAAACTAGCCACCTAAAGCTACAACACCAACACATATCTCATAGAGTAGTGGTTCTATTAGCTGAAGGTCTTTGCTGCGTACACTCACATTTTAAGCCAATTGACTTTGAAAGCATTCCTTACAGAACATTTTAGAATGATACCCCTCTATATTTTCTCCCTCTATGCACAGCAAAAATTCGAATGAAGGTAACCTAGGCTTTCTATCAAGCAAAACTTTTCTCCAAAACACATTCCCATTTTGGGTTCATCTTTCATGTGCTGTGTCTATCAATTGAGGCAAGTCAAAATGTCCTGAAACTGGTGCTTTTACCAAAGCTTTCAACATAATACTGGAACTTCTTGAAGCATGGACTAATCTCCATTTCTGGTCCCATATTAGTCTTACTGGCTCTTACCTCAGGGATACAGTCTGTCTGAATTTGGAATAAGATGAATTAACCTGTATGGCCTTTCAGTGAAATCCATGCAATAACTCTACATTGCTGTAACATGGCCTAACACAGGACATGAGCTTATTGTGACATTAAAACAAATAAAATTTTGCAGTAGTTATGATGCCAGACTATGTGAAAATATCAATAAATGGTAATGATACAGTTCAGGTTCAGTGGAACTAAAGTGCACAAAATAAAACATGACATTGTTGCCTTTGCTATTAAAAAACACAAAAGAAATGTTCTTTCCCAAGTGTTAGCCTCCTATTACATAAAGTCAGTAATTCAGAAGTTCGGTTCTGTCATAAAAGATCTAGTTTTCCCATAGAGACATGTTTAATTGTGATATACAGGATTTTTCACTTGAAAATTAGAAAAACTGATGCTTACAATCTCATAAAGCTCTGCAGAGTAATCTGCAAGAATCTATTATCAAAATCCAGAACAATACTCCAACTCCCAGATTCTGAGAATATTAAAAATAATGCAAAATATTTTACAAAGCAAATAAGCAAAAATATACATGCTGTATGGCAAAAAGCTCCAAGAGCATTACATAACAACCCACAACTTTGCTGTGTTCCAAGTCAAATCAGTGTTCCCTTGCCTTTTCCAACTGACATAAAGGTGAGACTATTTTATCTAAAGAAGCCAACATTTACTACTAAAAGTACCTTTTGCTTGCAGTCAAAAATATATTCTGTTACAGTAGTTTAATTTATTTCAAGTGACTGCGTTTCTTTGAATTTTTGCTTGCAAAGTAATCTGTCTTCCATCAATGAGGATCTGCGCAAATTATTAAAATAAAAAGGTTTTCAAAGCAATGCTGTTCCTTACTTCCTTCGTTTATATTTGACTTCAGGCTTATTTAATATGCTCCCATGTAGATAAAAGTAGCACAATTTCATTTTCATGCTGGGTGGCCAAAAGGTTAAACGTCAAGTTCCCAGTGTGGGAAAATCCCAAAGCAGACAAAACTGTTTTGATGCTTACTGAAGTTGTATTGCTAGCAGACTACTTAGATGTAGTACAGCCAACAATTCTGTCAGTCGATCCTGCTTCACTGAGATAAGGACATTACTATATTAAAATATTTACAAGCATAGGAAGCTGGAATGTGTTTAAAATGCTGTAAAAAGGGCTCTTTTCAAATACAATTCTGTTACAGGAAATCCTTGGGCTAACAATGTTCATCTTTAAGCACAGCTGCTCCAGAAATCCTCCAAAATAAGTATTATGTTAAAATATTCTCCAACATTAGTTCTTACATGAGTTTCACATAAGTTATTTAACCTTTAGCAGTTCTTCAAGAAGCTTGTCAGTCCGTATGTCCTGCAATGCACATCCATATGCTTCACTTTGGGCAAGACTAAAACATATTAATAGCTGGATCTGTCTGTTCCAAACATAACATCCTTTTCTAACATCTTGAGGAACACAGAATTAATGCTGAGAGGTAAACTTTCCTTCAGCATGTCTCTCACTACAGCTGACTGGTGAGCAGTATACTTCTTAGGTTGATGACAGTGAGGAACTTCAGCTGTCATGAACCAAAGAGCAAACCACCTTCCTACATTTGGCAATTGACCTATGACATGAAATGAACAATGCTTATGAAAGAAAACCAGTTAGCTACAAGTTGTTCTTGTAAAAATGTTTTATGCATCTCTTAGAATAGCATCCTCTTTCAGCTGGCAGGAGAATCTCCTCTCTAGGGGAGTTAGCCTTACTTTTTGGAGTTAAAATCTTGTTCTTCACTTCACAGAGATAGAAATACGTGATGTAATCCACTTAGAAATGTGCTGATACAAATAAGCTTGACCTTTTGCCTATTTCCACACAAAAAGAGTTTGACAGTACTGCAAGGTACTAGGGAAAACAAACAAAACAACTGGAAATATCCAAAGTATGTGGCTTCCTTCCCTTGGAAATGAGCATGCCTTCAAAAAATGTGATAATGTACATATTCTGTGTCTATGTCTCCCTGCCTGCCCTCTTAAATATTAAATAACCTCTGAAGGAAATGATTCTCACAGAATATTTTGTAAAAATAAGACCTCAAGTTCACTATCTTTACACAAAAACATGATTACAGAAAAGATCTCTTTGGAGTGCAGAGGCATCATTGCTATTTCCAAGACAATTTCAATAAGCTTTACAAATAACACTGGAATTTTGGAAGTAAGGAACCTGGAAACAAGGAACTAGAAGACAAATATTAATTCTTCTGAGGAATTCTGACACTGTATTATGCTTCTCTAAAATTGTTATATGTCTCTGAAAAGCATGATACCTAGCTGTGCCAACAAGATAAGTACTTCATAAGCAGTATTTTGAATCAGGACTCTTCTTGGGTCACTACTGTTCCCTGTTGTCAATACAGAGAATCTTTATCATAACAGTTCTTCCAAAGAGTTTCCTGCTCTGCATAAACATTTCCTAGACTTTCAAGAAGCTGCCTGTTAGTAGAGCTCTCCCAGTCTTCACCAAAACCTTCACCAAAAAAAGGGGCAGCTCTGAGTGCAGAATATTACCTTGGTTCTAAAGTGTTAAGTGGCAGCAACCCTGGAATTAAAACTGTTGCTTTATTATAGTGTCCAAGATTTTTTTCCAGGTCAACACATATAAACCCCCAGCCCTCACCTGAGCTACTCTCAGAAAGCATCTGGGAAAAAAAAAAAAAAAATCCTGTAGGTAGCTTAGATTCATGCTGCTTCTGTAATATACCTTTTAGTCTTCACCAAAATACCTCCAACAACATGCTTGGTCAGGCAAGTATTTTTTGTACTGTCCTCCTGAGATTTGTCTGTCCTGCTTCTCATGTCATCCCACCAGCAAGTAGGCTGGGGGTGTACAAGCTGGGAGGGGACACAGCTAGGACAGCTGACTCCAGCTGACCAAGGGGATATTCTGTAACATGCTCAGCAAGAAAGCTTTAGGGAAGCAGGAGGAAGGGAGCACACACACAGAGTCAAGGTGTTTGTTTTCCAAAGCTACCTTTATTCATGATGGAGCTCCTCTGAACACCTGCCTGCCAATGGGAAGTTGTGAATTAATTCCTTGTTTCATTTTGCTTGCTCACACGGCTTCTACTTTACCTGTTAAAATTGTCTTATCTCAACTGACGACTTTTTTCACTTTTACCCTTCCAATTCTCTTCCCATTCTACTGCAGGGGGTGAGTGAGTGGATGTGTGGTGGCTTCTGTACAGGGTTAAACCCCAACAGCAGGGATGAGACGGTCACAGTTACCTTGAATACTCCTGAGAACTTTGAATATCTGAATACATTGTGATAGTGTTTTCAAAGTTGCTACACATTAACCATTAAAAATGAAATTATCCATTGTCAATTAATGTTTCAAGATGGATTTTTTTTAATGGAACCAAAAAACTATGGGAGGAGACAGATTTTGTTTTGCCGACATTAGAACTTTTTTTTTTTAAAAAAAGAATCTCCAACAATTCCACATTTTAAATAAAAGAATTTCTGTTGTTGCAAGGGCTGGTCACTTTAATGTCAAGACTGGGCTTTTTTTTGTTCTGTTAAGAACTAATTAAGTTATGAGTCTGCACAAACCCTCCCCCTGAAGTACTTGTTTTGTTAGCTAAATCCCCCAAAATTTCAACCTGCTCTACGGTCATGCCAAGTCAGATCCCCTGGGGTGACACAAAATATTCAGTGCAACTGGCTTCCATCAGTGGCTGCAGATCTCTATAGCAAGACATTGAGAGCAGAGACACTACCCTACTTCTTGCTTCCAATGATCTGGAAAAAAGCATCCTGCTGGAGGGAAGATAAAGGAAAAAGAATGTAAATGGAAATATTACAATGAAGTAGGAAAGTTTGGATTGCATGGAAGAAGAAGAAAAAAAAAAAAAGATGTTGGATGATGTGCCTTTGTGGAATGAAAAGCAGACTGACACTGAACTGTGGAGCTAGGGAAATAGGAAAGTGGGTAAAGGACAAACCTAGAAAGCCCCAGTAAATGGTGTCAGAATTTGTGCATCAGGAATAAAGGAGAATCATCTTTTGATTCCTCCCTGACCTTCCAAAAGCATCTGGAGAGGATCTCAAGATACCTGATCCTCATTGCTCTTTGTTGATCAGTACATGATAGAATCATAAAAACCTCTCAGCAAAATGTGAGTTGCGTTTCCAGCCAGATTGTCCATACAGAAACTGCAGGTTCTCGTTCTCCAGCCATTACTGTAAACACGCGCTGCAAAAGATCCAGGAGCTCCAACCTAATAACACTGACACTTCTATGACTTTCCATGACACAATCTTCTACTTCAAATGCTATTATGCTTCTTTAAACTGCCGAAAACTATAAAGGTTGCAAGCTCAGCACTTAAAATTAGGAAGTTACTCTCCCTCAGACAACATTCATTTAGCCTTCTAGTAAATATATAATATTTACAAAATATTGTAAATATCGTTTATATTTACAAAATACAATACCATTGCAGAATACCATTCAATGCAATTTGAACACAACAGTTGCATCCTTTTTTTTTCCCCCCAGAACACAAATCTGGAGGTGTTTTAGAAACCTGTAATAAAATAGCTGGTGCTCATCACAGGTCTAGAAGGCAATCACCAGTGGCATATAGATAGCAGGTGGAGCTCATGATCAAACTACTAACAAAAACTGCACAGGAACCCACTACCAAAAATTCCACAGCTACTTGATCCTTATTTTTGAGGGGGTTCAATTGAAGTCTTGTTTTTTCAGGAATGCTGACCACTTACATCTGCGATTTGAAATCAGTGAGACCACTCATTCAAAACCAAAAAATTGCAACATAAAGCTAGTATTCTGTGATGTCAGCCTGTGCATTTACTCTGGCCACACAAACTGAGTGGACATATTTCAAGTTAATAAGTCAATTTTTCTCCTATGCAAATGGAAAACCAAATTAATTAGAGCCCTTTTCCACCAGAAGCATGGTGTTTGTCTTCAAAAAATAGTCTGTGTATAGAAATGCATCTTTTAGATACATTTCATACATCTTTTTATTTTACACTGTATCAAATATAGCCTTAATTCTGACTTTGCCACCTCAATGCTTCTGTAGTAACATGAGTGAAAATTCAAACTTACACATCCCACTAAGTTTATTGGCTTTTCAAGGGTGTAGCAGCCATACTGCCCTTGAAAGAAGACTGAAAATTAAGACCAGCTGAGTAAAACAATGTAAAGTTCTGTCAAATCAAAACAGTATGGAAAACAGAGTTTGTCTTTGGTCCTCTGTGCCATAGTAGCACACTCCAGGCAACAAGTATAAGAATAAACAAAAATATTTGTCTCAATTTCTCTTCATAAAGGATGCTGCCAATAGAATCTGCCTTTCGGCTAACAAATCAGGGTAAAGGGCTAACAACATTCATACTTAAGCCCAAGGCCTCCATTTCAAAAATGTAGATCCTCTACCCAACCATATTAAAAGATAAACTTGATCTACTGAAAGCAGGCCATTTGCACTACTCATTTCCAGTCTTAGATACCACACTGACAAACTGCCTAATCACTGCTGATATGTTTAAAACCACCTAATCTTTTAATGAAAAAAAACCCAACCCTATCGTTACCATGTGCTACATATGGCAGGGTGTGGGATTTTCTCCCTACCACAGAAAACATAATTTTCCAGATTCACCTCAACTGTTCGTATTACCCATGGCTAGTCAACTGACATTCACCAAATTAGCCCAACTGAAGTATTCCCTATTGGCACCGAGTGCTCTGATACCACTTCTTACGAAGCTCTGCACAAGCCTTTCACTACAGAGGATCTAGTATTAAGAAGATAATTGTCCTAAATATAAAGAAGATGAACATGGGTTTTGCACTACCAGCAGTGGTTCCATTTGCAAAATAGTATTTTCTACGTAAAGAAGAAAGCTTTGATTCGGACAGCTCCAGAGACGTGAAGCAAAGCAGGAGGCACAGCGAAGGCGCCGATACTCGCTGCCTAGCACGACGCTTCAGTGGCAGCTCTCCTATCCCGAGGGAGGACGGGTGACGAGCTTCTGCCTCTGCCCTCGTC